>CATIWQ010017143.1:0-10389 GCA_949673415.1 Euphorbia schlechtendalii | reverse complement strand
ATTATACTATATATATATATATATATATATATATATATATATATATATATATATATATATATATATATATATATATATATATATATATTTTAATAATCAATATTATATACTTTTCACTAATGATAAATATATTCATGTCTGGTTGGTTGGTTATTAATACAAAACCTAAACTCAACCTAGCACATCTTCCGGTCTTTTCAGGCCTAGGTTGAACCGGGTTTCTAGCGGGCCTGGGCTGGTTAGTTGAGTAGCGTGCTAGTTGAACAGGACTTTTACTTGTATAACTCGAAACGAAGTTCTTGAGGTAGAACATTTGAACTATGTATTAAAGTTATACAGTGGATTTGCATTGATTGAAATGGTAAAATGTTTCAGTTTAGTATGTGAATCATTGTCGGCATATTTAGATAACAAAAATTTACTGATGACTGATTGTGTAAAATTTGGACGATGGTTGTTGCTATCTCTTTGGGGGTTTTCAAGTTAAAAAGAGAAATGAAGAAAAATAAATACAGCTCTCTTCTTAAAATTCTTTAAAAAAAATATTGCAAAATGTTTTAGGGGATTTGGAACATTCTTTAAAAATGTTTTATAGAAGTACATTTACGTAACAAAGTTGCCAGATGTTCAAGTATTCTGATCCTCAAATTTGAAAAACATAATGTTTAGAAGAAAATGTAACACTAAAATCTTTCAATTTTGGTTATTGCAATATTACTTCCAACCCAAAAAACCAGCCCATTTTTATTAATTTATGTTTTATTTTACATTAGCTCGACAAAATTTTGTTCCTCGCTTTTGGAAAAATTAGCGAGCACAGCTTAACACATTAAAAAATTGCTATTATGTCACAAACACAGTAAAAAATAATTACTAATATACCTTAACTCACATTTAACTTTTTCTGAAATTTACATTGTAATTAGAAAAAAAATGTAAAACGCTCTATCAATTTCATAAGAAGACAAAGATTTTAAATAAAAGGAATTTTTTTAATAAATATGCGTATCAAACTTCTCTCCTTAAGATGTTTTTCGAGTGAGTTTAATCATTTGATATGTATGAAATTTCTATTTCTATACATTATCTGAGCCTGGTTTCGATGTTGGATCGCTTATTGTTAAACTTCACGCACCAAATGAATATTAGGCGTGAAGGGTGTGTGTTAAAATTGTTCTACAACGATTTGGTCAAAACTTTATAACCCCTATATATATGTGGCAATACTCATCCCTTAAATTTTAACACGTGTCATTGAAGGGGTTGGTTGAAATTTCTAAAATATTAGAATAACATCAAACTTTTATTAAAATTAAGGGAGGTGTTCGTAGATTTGCCAAATAAATATTTATAGTATACATCATTTATAAAAAAAATCATGAAGTGTATCTTTCACAAGAGCAACTGATTTTATCTTATCTCTGAAATTGTAATCCATTGTTATCATGGCTCAAACAACTGCAAATCACACCCAGACCTTTTCTGGCTGGGCTGCTCATGATTCTTCCGGCCACATCTCCCCTTACATTTTCAAAAGAAGGTATCTACTTTTATTTATTCATTATGTTAAGCATTTTCAACACATTGTAAACAAATTTCTTTGCCAAAAGTATCAAATTTGCTGTTAATGTATGCAACTGTTATAAGTTATGGTTGTGCAAAGAGTTACTGGCCCCAGTGGTAAAAAGTGGTTGTTTAAACCCCTAAACATGAAAGTTCAATCCTCGGAAAAATTACTTTGTATTTAGCTTTAACCAAATTCGGGTTGATTTTCTTTTAAATAATGTAATGGTTGTATGAAAGTATTAGCAAGTTGCACCAACATTTGATACATTAGGTTTACTGTGATTGACTTTCGAAAGAAGTCACTTTTTCTGCATTGTGTGGTACAACCCAATTACGTTTTTAGTTTCTTTGGCATGCACTCACTTAAAATACCTTATATAGCTTATAAATTATAGCCGTAGCATATTCGATGTTATACAAGTTCTTCGCTAATTAATAAACTTTATTTTGGAAAACAGAGAAAACGGGGATAATGACGTGACAATAAAAGTGTTGTACTGTGGGATTTGTCATACGGATCTTCACCATACCGAGAACGATTGGGGGATCACGATGTATCCTGTTGTACCTGGGTGATTATTAACTAACATATATATATATATATATATATAGTGAAGAAATTCAAAGAAGGAGATTGAGTTGGGGTTGGATGCTTAGCAGCATCTTGCTTAGACTGTGAATTCTGCAATTCCTCGCAAGAGAATTACTGCGACCAGATTCAACTTACTTACAACGGCGTTTTTTGGGACGGCAGCATCACCTACGGAGGCTACTCTCAAATGTTGGTCGCGGACCACCGGTAATAGATTCATTAATCAATTTTAATCTTCCATTAATTTTCTTAATCTTCTGATAACTAACATCACCCTCTATTTAATTAAAATTAGATGGATATGTGTTTGTGTGAAGGTATGTTGTACGGAGACAGGAAAATATGGCGATGGATGCGGCGGCCCCACTTCTCTGCTCTGGGATAACGGTGTTTAGTCCTATGAAGGACAATAAGTTGATTGAGTCAAAGGGGAAAAGGATAGGGATTGTCGGACTAGGTAGCCTTGGGCATGTTGTTGTCAAATTTTGCAAGGGCTTTTGGCCATCATGTTACTGTTATTAGTACTTCTCCGTCTAAAGAAAACGAGGCTAAAGAACGTTTAGGTGTTGACGATTTCATCGTTAGTACCAATCTAAAGCAAATGCAGGTAATTTTTTTTATCTGATATTAAGGTTTTGATTTGAGTTGCTAATTGAATTGTGATAGTGATATTATTGTAGTGATACCTTAGCACTTCACTTGTATGGTTTGACTTTGACATTACAAAAAATTGATCTGTCTCTATTCTCTACCATGTTCTTAAACTTGATTAGTGCAAATGAGTCTTGTGTAAATAGATTAATTCTTACAACGAATGGTACACCAAGAGACCAACTAGTATATATATATATAGTAGGCAAAAGCCAAGGACTCCAGAATTTTCCCAATATGTTTTTAGTTGTCGCTTGTCATAACAATTAGAATTAAACTATTGTTGATATTGCTTTCTTCGGTCTCAAAATTACACGTTTAGCCTACTTTTTTTTTAAAAAAAGGGCATGATCTCAAGTGTTTTTGTGTGTAAGTAATGGGAAGCAAATTTTTAAACCCCCTTACCGCTCAAAAAAAAAAAAAAAAAATTAAGTACATGTTTTTATTGTATGGTTTTATATAGGCAGGGAAGAGAAGCCTAGATGTAATATTGGATACAGCGTCAGCTAGGGGTGAGCGAAACTCGGTTCGGTTCAAAAACCGAACCGAACCAAAAACCAAACGGGGGGAATTTTAGAATCGAAAACCGAACTGAATTGTTTCGGTTCGGTTCGGTCCGAACCAAAATAATTCGGTTCGGTTTTCGATTCGGTTCGGTTTTAAACCAAAATTATATTTTTTATTTTAAATTAATTTTTTTTCCATATATTAATTTTTTTAACATAAAATAAATAAAAATCAATATAAATATTTTTAACACATGTAATTTATTGTTGATTTGAAAAAGAAACCTTAATTTTCAAGTATTAAATGAAAATTGAATGTGAAAATAATTATTAAAATTTAAAATTATTAAATTTATATTAAAAAAATTTTAAATATTTTATTAAATTAATTTAAAATTAATTAAAATTTATATTTTGGTTCTCGGTTCGGTTCTCGATTTTTTTGGTTTTTTTCCCAAAAATCGAGAACCGAACCGAAAACCAAATTATTCACATACATGGACCAAGAACCAAACCAAATTAGTTCGGTTCGATTCGGTCCGGTCCGGTTCTCCGGTTCGATTTGGTTTTATTGGTTCTTTGCTCTCCCCTAGTGTCAGCAAACCATTCACTTGGCCCAATTCTTGAATTGCTCAAAGTCAATGGAACACTGGTGCTAGTTGGTGCACCGGACAAGCACGTTGAGTTGCCTTCTTTCCCCTTAATATTCGGTAACATAACCTAATTTTACCCATTTCTTGATTATTTTGTCAATGACAGTAAAATTATTTGGGTTATTTAACTTATATCAAAATTGTGTTATTACAGGGAAGAGATCAGTGAAAGGTAGCGTGACGGGGAGGCATAAAAGAAACACAAGAGATGATGGATTTGTGTGGGAAACATAACATCAAATGTGACATTGAAGTTTTTAAGCCAGACCAGATCAACCAAGCCTTTGATCGCCTTGCTAGAAATGATGTCCGTTATCGGTTTGTCATTGATATTGCCGGAGATTCTATAAATTAACCTTGATTACTTATGTTAATTTCTATGTTGATGATGATAGACAAAAACAAATATTATAGTTTAGGATAATGGCTATTATGTTTATCTAAGATATTTTTTGTTAATTTAATTTGCAGATTTTGTGTTACACTTATTTGATATTAATTAACTAATTTTGTGGATATTTGATACTTGATTTGTTTGGATAATGCTGAGAATTTATCTTTTTCATTTATCCTTTGTTATATTTGAATTTAATTAGTCTATATTGTTAAGATTTTGTTTATTTATTTGAATATTATTTGTGAGATAATTTTGGATATTAAATAGCCGAAACTAAGGCTTTATTTAGTTAGCAGCTGGATATATAGGATAGAAAATCTGTTTGACATAGTCCAACATATCATTTGAAGAGATTTGTTCAAATGGTTAGATTTCCATCAACAGCTACTTGATCTCTTCCAACGGCAAGAAGATTTAATAGAGTCTATATAAAGGAAATAATTCTTGAAGACTGAAAGACAGAGACATACAACGAGTTACATCAGAAAGCAAAAAGCCTTCATAGTTACAAGAATCAAAGAGCTTTAACTTTCAATATTCATATATTATACTCTCTTGTTATTATTATTGTTATTACTTTGAGAGTTGACCATTATACTAAGAGTATCACATACTCAAACGTATACAAGTGAGGCTGTATTTTATTAATATTGGGGATTGAGTTGGAACTAGAATTATAGCGGGGTTTAGCTACGGATTAGAAGAAAGGGATTACATCTTCTAAGTTGTTCTAGGACTCAAGATATTAATAAAATAGCACCTTGAAATCCGAAGGGTTAATAGGACCTTGGGTTGGAGAATAGGTTGCCGTTTTAACTGAACTCCGTAAAAATACTTGTGCAATTTACTTTACGCATTTATATTCATTTGCTTACTGTTTATATTTCAAGGCCTTGATAATTTGTTTCAAGATCTTGACTGCTTATCTCAAGGCCTTGATGTTCACAGCTCATATTACATTTCGCAATCTGTTTCTCAGTCAAACGCGAAAATTTCAAATACTCTATTCATCCCACCTTTAAAGTATTTTTATCATTATTTCTACTCTCAACTTACTCATGCTATAAAACATTTTTTTTGTTACGTCTTCACTTAATATTAACGCGTTGTTGTTCGACTTTACTGAGCTGATAATGTGATGTGATGTGTTGTAAGAGTGTTTCTCGAACTTTATTCTTTTTTTGACTTAAATCAGTCTCGGTAGCCGAGCTTTGTAGCTTTTGTTTTTTTGATCCAAGAATTTTATCAAACTACCCTACTTTTAACCTTCAAATTATAAAAATACAAATTTTTTAAGTCATTTTTCATTTTCAACCACTTATATCTAGGGTTGTAAACGAGTCGAACTGAGTTTTGACATGTTTGTATTCATTTGTTTAATTTTTAAACGAACACGAGCCGAAACGAGCTAGAATTCGAGCTCAATATTCTGTTTGTGTTTGGTAGTTTAAGTATTCGTTTTGTTCGCAAGCTGTTCACGGACAAGTTATTTATTTTGTTCATGAACGGTTCGTTAATTTTTTCGCAAACGAACTCGTTTATGTTTTTTCGCGAACAACATTTTCAATTGAATGCATATTTTAAAGTTGACCATAAATTTATTTATGTTGCATTAGTTTAAGTTTATATGGTAATACTCTATTTTAAGTTTTATAAAATTTTAATTTTGATATGTAATAATAATAATCGAGCTAGTTGCGACGGTACCAGCGGAACTGCAAAGACCGTCACCGTATTTTTGCCATTCGATGGCGACGGAGATCCGATGGACGCCGATGTGTGTGACTAGATCAGTGTAATTCCATTCATTTCCTTTGTCTCTCTCACTCATCTCTTCTCATTCGTCTGCTCAACATCGTCAATTTCAATTCTGCTTCTCAGTTTAACATATTTCAGCTAAGATCTGCCATGGAATCTTTTAAGGAGAGACTTTTATCTATGTTGTCAAGCTTACTCAACAAGTTGAACGCTACAACGGTATGCTCTTTGTCTTTCGCTGAATCTGTGATTTTCTTAGGTTTTTGCTGATTTGTGGCTCCGATTAGATTGTTTGATACATTTTTTTGACTTATTTTTTGTTGATTATATGTAGAAATGGTGGAGTTGAAGAAAAGGGGCTAATCTCGATGTTTAATTGACGGTAGAGGAGAGGAATCTGCTCTTAGTTGGTTACAAGAATGTGGTTGCGAAAGGAAGAGTCTAAAGGGAATGATGTTAACGCTAAGAGGATCAAGGAGTAAAAGCATACGGCGAGTCTAAGTTGTCTAGTATCTGCAATGATAATATGATTGATTGATGAGTATCTCATTCCATCTTGTAATGCTAGGGAATCTACTGTGTTCTACTATAAGGTGTGAGAATTGGAATTGTGTTTCTCTAATCTATTGCTTTATCTGTCGATTAGGTTTCAAGAATGAATATATGTAATAAACTGTATTAAAAAATCTAGCCTATACTTTATGATAGGCTGTGCCAACAAACTTTGGATGACTAGTTTGATATGGATAGAATTTTTTTTGTCAAATATAAGTAATTAGCTAATTATTTGTGTTGTCAAGTAGTAGTAGCAAACTAGCAGCTTCGATTTTTTAATGAACTGTATTTTGAATGTTCTCCGTTTTTCCTTTTTTTGGCAATGACAAATTATAAGAATCATAACTGATGGTGTTGTGAGTTGTAACTACATTGCTTTATATCATAATTATTATTTGGAAATGCATTTTTATTTGTTTCTCTCGTTGTCTTTTTCACATTCACATGTGCTGGTATATAACTGACGTTTGTGCTTCAATGTTTGGTCGTGGAAAACTTTGACTAGTTTTCCCGAAATTTTTTTAAAAAAACTGAAAATATAGAAATTGTTATTTCGCTGCAAAATTTTTCAGTTTGAAAAATTGGAAAACAGTTTTTAGAATTTTCTATTTTATTCCTTGACTCAAAAAATAACTTTTTAATGTTTTTTTAAATTTCTCAAACTGAATGAACACAAATTTTATGTAAACACCACAATATTCTATTATTTAATTTATTTTTTTCCTAATATATATAACTATGTAGTAAATTGTTAATAAATAAGCATATAATTTTTTTATTAACACACTCTTTAGTTTATTTATTTAGTCATTTTTCCTCTTTTCATATAAATTTTTATTGAATGTTTAGTCTACATAATTTGATTCGGTATATTTTTTTAATTAATAAAATTGAAAGCTAATATTTATTATTTAAAAAGTAAAAGATTGTAAATTAAAAATTTGATATAAGTGATTATTTCTTTCTGCTTTCAATTTTTCAATTGATCATTTAGGAAATTTAAAATTGTAAAATTTGATAAAAAATTTTACTAAAACATGAAAATTAAATATCAATTAAGAGATGTTTTATAAATGTAGACGAATTAAAAGAAACTATAAATTGATAAACTAAAAGCATATTCATCATAAAAATTACACAATGTGATAAGTTTCAAAGGTAATAAAGGTAAGATTTGTCATTTTCAGACTAATACCAAAATGCACATGAATCAACATATATTTATAATTGAATTAAAAGATTTTTTACTTTATGATTTATTACTTTGAAATTTGTATTGGTCATTTTTAATTTGTTGTAATTTTTTTTATGTTATTTCTCATGTTTTTAACAAGTAAAGTATATTATTCAATTTTTTCAAAAAGAAAAAACCGGATTATCAAACAAAAATGAACGTGTTTTCTGTTTTCAGTTTTTTATTTAGAAAATTGAAAACTTGAAAATTTGAAAAATGAAAAGGAAATTGAAAATGGAAACAATGACCCTATGTGGTAACATAAAATAAAATCCTTTTCAAATATTTTTCCTAGGTAATTTAGTGTTTGGACGCATATTTATGGTTGGTTTTTACTTTGGGCTTAACCTACTTTTCAAACCACATCAAAATACAACTTTTCAAGAAGTTCTTTGGAGGTTTTAATTACTTTTGTCAAAAATAGCTTAAATTATTTATTTATTAAATTATTTTAAATTTAAAGTATGTCCATTTTAGTCATTTAATATTTCTAACAGCAATCGTAAATCATATTTTTACCAAACACTAAATACATTTTAGTTAATAACAACAACAATGAATCGTAACAATAAACCTCAACAGCAAGCCGTAACAGTAAACAACAACAACAATAATAACAGCAACAGCGTTGCCAAACGGGGCTAATATTATGAAACCAAACAGACCCTTGGACTTATGCTGACTCAAAAATATGATATACATGGTCTAATTCTTATGTGCCATACATTTTTTTTTCTCACATATGCTTCAAGGACTCAAACGCCATGTGTTTGAAGTCTCATTGGCTGACCTACACGGAGATGAGGATCATGCTTACAGAAAAATCAGGCTGAGAGCTGAAAGGGTAGAAACATTTTGACAAATTTTTGTGTATGGTATATAGTATTAATTTTTCCTAGTTGTTTTATTTCTTTGATTTCTGATTTTTAACTTGGAGTTTTAGTTGATTGATAAAAGCTGTTGTATTTATAACAACTATAAACTAAGTATAATAACTCTTATATCAAGTTTAAAGTCTTTATAACATGATTTTTTATTGCGAAATGAGTAAATTGATTTGTGTAGTTTTAGATTGTAAGATTTGATAGATAAATACTTTTGAATCGAATGACTAATGAACTTGGAAATGTACATTAATATTTTAATATTAAGACAAAGCTTGAAACAACAAGAAGAACCTAAACTAGGAAAAAGCTGGTTAAAGTTGAACCTTAAAGTTCACAGATCTTGAATCATACTCGAAGGACAATAATTAGAATGGTTACTGAAGCACGAAAAATATGAAATAAAACATGTTATCTTACAAAAAAACTAAGATATTGCAACTTTGTGTGACTTTTAGTGAGCTTTATAGTAGGTATGATAGTTTTTATATCGAGTATAACACCTTTTATAATAGGTATAACACTTGTTACGATAGGAATTGGTTGTTTGTATTAGCAAATTAATAGATTAAAAATAAATAAATGTAAGATGTATTCGAAACAGAAAATATGTTATCATTGAAGGCTGAAGCCAATCCCATAAAATTTCAAAATGATATTTATGTTGATATGATAGTGATTAAATCTGGTATAATAGTTAATATATCTGATATAATAGCTCTTTTACCAGGTATAAAGCATTCAAAATATGATTTTTTACATAAAGTTTGAGTATTGTCTTCAAATATTTAAGGGTGAGAATTGAAAGTGAATACACCTAATATTCAAGCTAATGATCCACACAAGCTCTCATCAACCCAATGCCTTTTGTTGAAATTTAGGAGGTCAGTATTCAATATACATTTGAAATCAAACTACCCATATTAGGTCAATACTCAATATATGTTTTCAAATTTAAGAGTGGTAAGCGCTTGACTGCTTGCTGATCCTTCAAACAAACTGAACATTCTTCTATTTCAATTTTACTCACATATTTTATACAATAAACTAAAGAAACATGACTTGTGGTTTTAATAATATTTAAAATGATGCTTATGAATTGTTTTTTTATCAAACTGTGAGGTTCACAACATTAACAAATAAATGTATTTTTCTCTTCAACCGTTAATGTTGACCTGGTAATATTGCAATTTGGACATCCACAATTTTAATTATAAATTTTGACCCTTCATAAAATTAAGACACTTGGAAATCTTGTGTACTTAATTAACCAGAAATTTTACATGAAGTCGCGTATTCTTTAATACCCTACTTTAGTGCATTACTTGTGTCCTACTAACTAAAAATTGGGATACATATAATGCACTGAAGCAGGATATTCTAGAATACCCGACTCCATATAAAAAATGTGCTAATTAACATTCTCTTTCTATTCCTATTGTAACACCCCTAGATCGGGAGTGTCACGGTAACAGTAACTATCAGTAACTTATAACAGTAACTTATCAAATCACCATATTTCACATTAATACTTAAACAAATTTATTTCCAATATTCATATTCGAAAACTCCAAATATTATCAAAATACAATA
>CATIWQ010017132.1:0-31855 GCA_949673415.1 Euphorbia schlechtendalii | reverse complement strand
CATAAACTTCGAAATAGAAAGTATAAGAAGAAAGCAAAGCAAAGTTGTAAGGTATGCAAGTGAAAGCTAAAGTTGATCAAACCGTATCCACTCTTTAATGGGAGTCGTCAATTCCCGCAATTCCTACGTCTACTTTGAATTTAGTCTCGGCCCGTACAGAACCTCCACTAGGATGCTATTCTTTGCAAACATCGAATAAACTAATATTGAAAAATGAAAAATTTTATTGATAAGTGATTTGAAAGTACACTTATACAACAATCGCTCAAGAATATAGAGAAATCTAGTGATCGAAACAATGATTCAAATCACTTAAACATTTTCTCGCTAACACTTATGAACGTAACGAACTCTCTATCTACACACACTATATCTCTCTCATGCACTCTAATATTTTTCCTCTGTCTCACTGCATGAAATTGTAAGGTTTGGAGCCCTATTTATAGAGTTTGAAGGGTTGCGTTTATCCATACGAAGAGTTATGTCCATTGGTGAATTATTGCATCTCTTCATTGTGATTGGTTGAGAAGGTTTGATTTAATCCATAATGGATAAGCACCTTTTCATGATTGGTTGACTCCTGATAGGCGTTTTTTCATTGGTAGTTGATGGCGGTTGATCATGCTTATCTAGCGGTTGTCAGTTAAGAAAATAGAGCCAGAAAACCATCCAAGTAGCGACTGCGATATACATCTCGCGATCGTGAATCTTTGATTGGCAGACTTCTATTTCTAAAGTAAATAAGTCGTGACCGTGAATGATTGTCGGGATCGTGAATTGAGTTTTACTCAGAATTCTTTTAGTAACTTCACCAATCTCCGACAACTTCGATCCTAAGCCAAATCTTTAAGTTCTACTCATCTTTTTGCACCTTTTTCACTCTTTTTTTTTATAGAATTCCACTTTAGCTCATTTTACTCCCAAGATTTACCTAGTATCTACATTTGCAAAAAACAACTACATACCACATGAAATCTTTTATATGAAGTATAAAAATGACTAAAACTATAGTTTTTATTGTATAAAATTAATGTGATAATAAGTGTAATTATACACTTATCATACCCCCACACTTAACTTTTGCCTTGTCCTCAAGGTAAATTCAACAGAAGTGTATAAATTTGGTAAACAAGTTTGCACCATATTTGGCGAAAGACTATTGCAGTGAGTACCACATTCCACGTTGCAAAAGATTTCAAGGACAAGTTCGAAATTTCCCACAAATTAGTAATGTGCAATTTATATATCTCAGTTACATACCTTTGTTCTTAATGGAGATTCAATCGAATCGCATCTTCATGTAAGTGTTATATGCATACTCGAATATTACCTTCTCTTAAGTATAGTATAAAGTATAAAGGACATAGAAAGCACACTTTGATTAATTTCTCTCAAGGCATTTTTAGGTAACCTAGTATGCTAAAACACTCTCAGTGGTTGCATTTTATGGTCCATACCACTCTCCCCTTTTTTCAGTGGTTGCATTTTATTCTCCATACCACTCTCTCATTTTTTTCTTTTAAGCATATGTTTTGAAGTACTTTGTACTTTGCACCCATTTTTCATGATATGCTTTCTTTTCTTTTTTCACTCAATGAATGGTTGCAGTTTCTTGCTCCGTACCATTCCTCACCTTTTGCATAACTCATTGGTTATCCTCTCTTTCTTTTGATTTTTGACTTAATACCCTCATCCTTTATTAATCAAGGTCAAAGTATTATGGCTATAGTTTCCTAATACTTTAAACATACTCAACACTTATAGGACTTATTCGAGATTTTTATATAAAACTCATAGTAAGAATACCATTAGATATCACTCCACTTAAATTTATCGGAAGCATTAAACTAAAACTATATAACTTATACTAATTCATGTTACATTGAAATATAAATTGAAACTTACTTGGAATGTTTCTCTCGAATGTTACTCACCACTCATCCTTGCGAATTTGGTAAATGTTGTGCACTAACATCAAACTTGTAAATACCTAACACTCACAATAACCTTGGTCAATTGTTAGTAAAGTATAAGAAATGATAATATATAACTTGACAAGAAAATCGACAAAAATTTTCAAATTCTTCTATTTTTTATTTTTATTAAATTTTTTTGATTTTATGGGATTTTTACAAATGCCCCCCCACACTAAAGAATGCAATGTCCTCATTGTGAGACATCATAAAAATCGAAAAAAAAATTAAACACACAACTAGTCTAAAAATTTGAAAAAGAAAAGTAAGAAAAGAATAAACCCATTTTTATTGAGAAGGAGAATCTAGGGCCCATGCTGAGATCGCGAAGGCCTGTCACGATCATGACTTCCTTCAAAACAAGAACAGAAGGTTTTGATATATAACATCACGAGCGTGAAATGTATGTCGCGGTCGCGAACTTCTTTAATTCTTCAAATTCTTCAAGTTTTAGACCTTGTACTTAGAAAAACTTAGAAAACAAACGTATTAAATGTAATTGCCTTCCCCGGACAATTCGATCTCTAGAACGCACTTGCCTTCCCCGGTAATGGTGCCAAAAACTTGTTCGCCACTTTTCTACTGATAAGTTTAATAACTTTTATGGAAAGAGTTTGGCTAAATATCAACAGCGCCAAAAACTTGTTCATGTGAAATATAGGTTTTGTCAATACCCCTTATCAAATAGAAAAATGATGATAACTGCAAGTATACAGTTGCGATGTAGTTTTGAAAGATATCGATCCCACAGGGAAGGACTTGTTCTAAAGATCAACAAGGAAGATAAAAGAAAAGAAAAGAAAATAATGTATAGTTTGTTGGATAGGAGTGTTAGAATGAAATATGAGTAAATATAGGTATGAAAGATTAGAGAATATAAATATACAGATTTTCCCTACGAACTAAGAAAAGTAGAGAAAACATGCAAGTCCAACAAAGATGTTACGATTCACTAAACTAATCTAATAGACTAGGTTCTAAATACTCAGATGTTCAATTATTCACGGCAGAGCAACACATGAAATGACTTTTCTAGATCTAGTTCAAACGAATTAAGACTATCATATAAACCTGGACAACATCAATACTATGCTTAGTACGGGTCGCTCTCACATAGCCACATTTAGCAAGTTAGCATTCCAAAAATGTTAGCTCACTAAACAGCGTTATATCACAGATCCAGTGATTATACACGATATTGTTAACCCCAAAACTACTCTTAAAATTAACGCCAACTCATATAACTTAATTAACATAAAAGACTTAGCACGAAATACTCATTATTACACAGACATATCATAAACTTCAAAATAGAAAGTATAAGTACAAAGCAAAGTAAAGTTGTAAGGTATGCAAGTAAAAGCTAAAGTTTATCAAACCGTATCCACTCTTTAATGGGAGTCATCAATTCCCGCAATTCCTGCGTCTACTTTGAATTTGGTCTAGGCCCATACAGAACCTCTGCTAGGATACGATTCTTTGCGAATATCGAACAAACAAATATTGAAGAATGAAAACTTTTATTGATAAGTCATTTACATCTACACTTATACAAAAATCGCTCAAGAATATAGAGAAATCTAGTGACCGAAATAAGGATTTGAATCACTTAAACATTTTCTCGCTAACACTTATGAACGTAGTGAACTCTCTATCTACACATAATATATCTCTCTCATGCACTCTAATATTTTCCCTCTGTCTCACTGCATGAAATTGTAAGGTTTGGAGCCCTATTTATAGAGTTTGAAGGGTTGCGTCTATCCATACGAAGAGTTATGTCCATTGGTGAATTATTGCATCTCTTCATTGTGATTGGTTGAGAAGCTTTGATTTAATCCACAATGGATAAGCACCTTTTCGTGATTGGTTGACTCCTGATAGGTGTTTATTCCTTGGTAGTTGATGGCGGTTGATCATGCTTATCTAGCGGTTGTTAGTTAAGAAGATAGATCCAGAAAACCATACAAGTCGCGACCGCGATATACATGTCACGACCATGAATCTTTGATTGGCAGACTTCTGTTTCTGAGGTAAATAAGTCGTGATCGCGAATGATTGTCGCGACCGTGAATTTTGTTTTACTCAAAATTCTTCGTTTAATTTCACCGATCTTCGACAGCTTCGATCCTAAGCCAAATCTTTAAGTTCCACTCATCCTTTTGCAAATTTTTCACTCTTTTTTCATTGAATTCCACTTTAGCTCATTTTACTCCCAAGATTTACCTAGTATCTGCATTTGCATAAAAAATAACTACATACTACGTGAAATCTTTTATATGAAGTATAAAAATGACTAAAACTATAGTGTTTATTATATAAAATTAATGCGATAATAAGTGTAACTATGCACTTATCAATCACTTGATTATGGATCATGTGCTACAAGGAGATGTCAAGCTAGAGTATGTTCCTTCTGAGGAACAACGCATTGACATTTTAACCAAGCCATGGCTAAAGGAGGAATTCAATACTCTGAGGAAGTTAATTGGTATGGCTAATTCGCATTGAAGAAGAAGAAGGAAAATGAAATTCTTTGAATTTTTACTAAGTGTTGAAGATCAAGCCTTGAGAAGACACGTGGATAACACTGTCCATCTTTTAAAGTAACGGTGTGAGGATCAGCTTCGCTTTTTTATTTCAAGCTCTACATTTAAAAAAGATGTGCTTTTGAAGAGGAACCATTTTTTTTATCAAAACTCACCATTTTACTAAGGCTGTAAATCAAATGCCCATCTTAGGGTTCATTTTCATCTTGAGCTATGGAAGCGCCACGTACCACCGAGATGCTATTGCCTATATAAGTTGAACAATCACAGAGAGAAGGTTACTTGCTTTTTGTGAATTTGAAATTTAAATCATTTGAACCCTAATTTCCTCTTTTCTTTCAATCTCTTTCAAATCCTCTCTCAAATGGTGGTTACCAGAACCACTTTTAGACTCAAGAACACCAACTCCATCAATATCATTGCAAATGCTGAGGGAAAAACTGAAAAGTTAACCCTTCAATAAGGCACTCTCTTCACTAAGGTGGAATGGGAAGATAACCTAGATTTTGCTCCGGTCTATGAAGTAGATTATGAAGGGTTGCTAAGGAACAAAATCATGCATAGAATCATCAAGCAGCACCACCTCAGCTCCTTCTTGAAAATGGAAGGTCCTACCCTCACAAGACTCATCAAGGAATTCTACTCCAACATCTAAACCATTCAAGGGTTTGATGATGTGATAATGATGGTTTTCGGAGGTAAATCACTCTCATATGCTCGAGACTGGTTGGGAGCATTCTCAACATGCCTACAAGAGGCACTCCGCTTTGCAAAACAGGCGATGAAGATGCCATAATCATTCCAAAGGATTGGGGGCTCCCCCTCAAACTATGTGTCAAGGGAGATTACAACAAGCGGGATGAGCTGGACCACTAGGATTTACCATGAGCTGGTGGTATAGCTACTGCTACAAAAAATTGGGTCTGTGAATAGCTGCACCTATTTTGAGAGGTGTGTGGTCTACCATATTGTAGAGGGTAAGAAGCTTAACCGGCTAGTGGTGATTCTTCACCATTTGACAAAGCTGACTATTGTCTATCACTATGGTAACCTCATAACCGAACTAATGAGGGCGGCGAAAGTGGACATGACTTAGTTTTGGGGGAGTCCAATGACACAGTTCTTCCTGTGAAGAAGAGATTTGACATGTCTCACTTAACCAAACTGGTTCAAAACCAAGTACATACTAGGTACAACAAGGTATAACAAAAGCATAAGCTTAAGTGTGTACCGATAATAGTATCGGTGGACATCTTGAAGGAGGATGAAGATGGTTTCATGGTGGACTTCGATGACAATGATGACTTTGACAACCACAGCCTCCTCTCCCAAGCAGAAGACTGCTTCCACTAAGGCCAAGGGGAAGAGCCCTGCAAAATTGAAAGCTGATGAAGGCCCTTGCTCATCCCCAACATCAAAGGAGGAAAATGAAGGCCAAAACCCACACACAAAGAGAAGTGAAGGCCATACTTGAAGCTGGGCAGTAGGTGGAGGAATAAGAAGATGTGAGTACAACGATGAGTCCCTGTGCCAAAGAAAATGCAAAATGGTTTTTTCGGAAGAAATTGATGAGCAGGGTGAGGCCAAGAAGTTTAGAGAAGAGGGCACTCTAACTCCTAATGTTGCTGCTAAAGATCAAGAAATTTTTCCCAAAATAAAGGGCACTCAACGTAAGCATTCTGCCACCAATAGGCCTCTGCAAAGAAATGTGCAAGTGGTGAGCAGCGAGGAGGATGTTGGAGGCACCCTATCCTTGATTCTTGAGGATTCTGATCCTCAGGGCCCCAACATCCCCACACTTTCTTTCACTCATGTTGAGCAGTCCTCTAATCAACATGAGCAACCTCAAGTTGGTTCATCCTTAGACCAAACAGCTAACCAAGAGGTTCCTCAAAATCCTACCCCCACTTCTACAAATCCTCAAATCCCATATTCTCCTAGTCTTGTAGATACTGGACAACCAATTGTAAATTCTCCTACTTCAAATATTGTAAATTCTCCTATTCATATTCCTTCCTCTCTTGTCCATAACCAAAACTCTCCTATTCATATTTCTTCTCCTACAAAAAGCCATGATTCTTTTTCTCCTAATTCTTCACTTGTAAATAACCGTTCTATCCTGCCTTCTCCTATACAAACACAAACTCAAACCATTCCTTGTACATCACTTGTACCTTTTATTTGACTAAATAAAACCATTCCCCCTACTTCTTCAATTGTAAATTCTTCTAAACCACCATCTTCTTCAAACAAAAACTCTACCCCCTTAACCCCTCTGGTTAAGGAAGTTCCTAATGCTGAGAACTACGCTTAGTAATGAAATGCAAGTGGTCAAAATGCTGAGGTAAATTTTATAGCCCGTGAAGCAACTGAACCCAACAGAGAGCCAATCTGCGAGGATTTAGCTGATACATCTTTCTTGGAAGAAATCAGAGAGTTAGCTAGGAAGAAATTCCCTGCACTCAAGATAACTATTGAGTTAGATGGAGCAATAAGTAAATTGCTACTTGCTTAAGATTTGATGGGATTGTCCTCTAAACCCAAGGCAAAATTGCTTGAATTTGAAGAGCACGCAAGTTTGCCAATTCAATCTATCTACTTCTAGGAGTTTGAAAAGATTCAAGGCAACTTGTTTATTATTTGAAATCACTTGGCAAAAGAGAGTGCCAAGAGCTTGGTGGACAAGATGGCTCTAATCTTAACTGGTTTAACATATTCTGTACCCAGCTTGGGGCAATAATCTCTACTATCTCCATGTCTACTACAATGGCTAATGCTATTGCAGGAAAGATTAAGGGTAGTGTGGATGCTGCTACCGAGCAGCTGAGTGTCTTGAGTACCAACATGTGGCAACTCAAGTGACACAGATCCACAAACATAGTGAGGAGCAGGCAAAAAATAAAAAGAGGCTCACAGATCACCGAATTGAGAATTTCCTCAAGGAGGTAGAATAGTCAAAGGATGTTGGCCACAACATTGCCAAGTTTTTAGGGATCGAAACCAAGTTCTTGCTAAACCATGACAATAACCAAGACCAGATGGTGAAGTTGTTGACGGATATCTCAGCGAAGATAGACAAGGCACCTGTTGTTAATCTTGACTCTCTCCACATCAAACTAGACTCTATCCATCGAGAAGTCAATGAGCACACATCCGATAAGATCTCCTCTTTGTAGAATTTCCTTATCACTGCAATGGGGAAGATTTTTCAAGACATGCCAACTCTAAGCTTGCCTGCTACTGAATCTCGATGCCTTGTGACTGATATGACCATTCATACCAAGTTGAAAGTCATCAAGTCAAAGGTAGAAGACCTGCAAAAGAATGTTGGAACTCTGATGAAGATGGGTGAATTGGACACTAAAAACATTGATTACACTGCTGTGAGCATGGGATTTTATACCAACTCGTGCATTCAATGATGATAACTTTTTGGGATTTTTATCCTCGAATCACACAATTTTCGTTTATCTGAAGATCTCCAAATGAGAATGTTCCTCGTCTCCAAGTTTTTTTAAGGACTTTAATTATTTTGAAACATAAAAAATCAGGTAAAATTTATAAATAAATTTAAAAATGTAAATATAAAAAAAATCTGGAAAAATCCTAACTAAACTGGGCTCACTGAACGGGCTAGCCAAGTGCGTTGGCCCACTGGATTCTAGCGAGCCCTTGCTGGAAATCCCAGTGAAGGTCATTGGGATATCCAGCAAGGCTTGCTGGATTCCAATGAGGCTCGCCGGTTCTCCCCTATAAATACGGGGTTCATTTTGGATTGAAGGGAGCTTGAAATTTTCAGAGAAAAATTCTATTTCATAAGAAACAACAACAAGAAAATATTTTCTTCCAAATAATTTGGATCCGAAAAATGTTTGGATTCCAAAACTTTATGATTTTCAAATCAACGTCCATTTGTTTCTTCTTCTAAAATCCTCAGATATTCTCGGGGTCTAAAACAAATTTAGAACCCGAGTCTGATTATCTTTTGGATAAATAAGCATTTATTTTCCACACAAACACAACTCAAAAATGAATGATGAACACTTCCGGGGATCATATGGATACGACGAAGTGGATTCACGCCTAAAGGGTAAGCCTTAGAGTTCCTAAAGCAACTTATTTCCTGCTTCTTGATTTTTCTTAATTTCGTTTTTTAAATGTGGACCTAGAGATTATTTTAT
The DNA here is from genome assembly GCA_949673415.1 of Euphorbia schlechtendalii. Classification (NCBI taxonomy): domain Eukaryota; kingdom Viridiplantae; phylum Streptophyta; class Magnoliopsida; order Malpighiales; family Euphorbiaceae; genus Euphorbia; species Euphorbia schlechtendalii. The sequence continues at coordinate 23,152 of CATIWQ010017132.1, read as the reverse complement.
TTTATTACTTTGTAAATATTGTTGTAATATTCATCCTTCTTCTTTTCTATTAATGAAAATACATGTTACAGTATCCCCACGAAGGGAATAAAAATTATTCCTGGATAACAAGCCTCACACTTAGCCATGCGGTCAGTTTCACTAATAAAAATGAGCAACATGCATGTTAATAAAATGAATTGTTTTATTCTAAAACAAGAATTTTAAACCCTTGATATTTTAATTAGGTCACACGGGCCTCATCAAAATTTAATCGAGCATACATGTAAATATTTATGTTGTGTTATATACCCTATGCTAACCCTTGTGGATGTTGGTTAGATGTATGCCTAGTTTTTATTTTCCTTTGGTATTGCATTTTAATTATTTTTGGGGAAATGTAATTAAAAGATTAGGTGGGCGGTTGCTTCTCCCGAGGTTATGTAACTTTTAATCTTTACTTTTCCGCATTTATTTACTGCTTTATGTATGATTTATCATTTTTCAAATACACGTGAATTATGCATAATAACTCGAAAATGACATAAGTGTGAATATGCACAATTAAGAAATACGATTTTCTATATAATGTAATATAATGTGATCCAATAAGAAATAAGCAACTTATCTGGAACCCAAATCTCTATGTCTTAGTGGGTCATCCCTCGAACGTTAAGCCTCATAGGACTTTAATTCCTAAAAGAGCTATTCCAGGTGGCGACTCTACACTAAGAGAAGAAGAATTCGGGTTTGAACGATCTAAAAATATTTTTGCTTTCTCTACAAAACTTTTTCCGGGTCCCTGACCCGATACCTTTCATTTTCAACTTTAAACACCCTGGTGGACCACACCACTCATCTCCGAGCGCTCACAGCCCATCACTCCCTATAGTCCGCTTATAGTGGCAACTCTGCTAGGGATTTTTCTAAAAACTTGTTTTTTTAAAGGATTAGATTTTAGATAAGTGTTGAATATTATTGATCACATTATTCCTTATTCTTGTAATTATGACATATTCATAAATTCGCATTGCAATAGAGGGGACTAGCTCGTAAGTTTAAGGTACCCTATTACAGCAAAGCTTTCTCTTGTACTAATTTACCTCCCTGAGAAAAGATAGTACTTGAGCGGGTGGAGCACTTGTTGCCATATCGCATGTACCTCCCTCGTTAGAACTCATTTGGGGAGAGGCTTGGATTGTATTTTAGTGCAACAAGAACCTTCTACATCAGCAACCCACTTATAAACCTCATGCAAATAAACCTTAAGCATTTTCCCTAGGGTGTTACCCAATAAATAACCATGCATTATATTTTTCTTGTAGGCACGCTCCTTAGTATCTTCATGGTACTAAGATGAACCAAACTTAGGATAGAGACTAGCCAAAAACCCTACAAGTAGGAGTTGTATGGTTGGAAGATTGAACGTTGCATGCTATGTGCTATGTGGTTACTACTTATCATTGTACAAATATCATGCTAACCAAGAAGTTTCGTGTAGACACTTAAACGCACACACTCATATTGTTAATATGATGTAACATAACATCTTCTCATTGTCATACTTAGGATTAGTTGATAGTTGAGATCATGTGGCCATTGGACAACATATAACCGCTTAGAAACATCAATTACCCCTTTTCAACAAGATGTCCACTTGACATCCGGCTACTAGCCCGTACAGTGAAAAGATCACTTTCTTTTACTGCGTGATGTCCACCTGACATCTGACACTTAGCCCACAAGAGGCAATAACATATCCCAAACATCATCTTTGAGATGACCACTCGACGTCCAACTCATAACCTACAGGGGGCAATCACACATACCACATAACCTAAACAGGGCAAATACCTACCAAAACCATTTTTCCCTACACCATGTGATATCCCTTCTTTGATATCCAAACCTAAGCCCACATAGGGTAAACTTATTTAAAAAAACCTTACCTTACTAAATCTTCAAGGGTATTTGCTTAGTACCCGAACCATCCTCCCACATGGAGCAAAGATTAATTTATCACCACGTACCCTCAAATAGCGATAACCACGCAAGCATCCAAAACTCCACCCTGATTGGGCGAAATAACCAAATCATTCCTTCAGTAGCTACATATGGTGGTTATTTTCATCTTATTCAAATATGTCCCACTTCTTACCCAAAATAATTTTGACCTCCTCATTCCATAAGAACTAATCATAGAACAAAATCCAAAATATTGACCTATTACCATATGGGTAACTTGATCACCTCACTTACACCACTAATATTACGATGTCACACAAACATCGTACAAATCTCAAATCCAACCCCAGATGTTGGATTTTCATTTCTAATTGTTTTTTATTACTAACCTGTTTATCTCAAATGGATTGACAAACGTATTATTCATCATGGCATGCTAACCCCTTGTGAATGCAGCCATAACATTAAACATCACACTCATTTTTTCGTATCACAAATCATGTCATGAATCTCAAATGCATGGTTTGATCTTTTACTTGTGTATCAAAGGGGCTTGGAAAAGGCCTGCTCACCCCCTGGTTCGCATTTCTCCAATCATGGCCAATATAGAGGGGGTTCCGTATATCGACTCAAGTGAAGAATCGGGTTCAGATTCAGATTCAGCTCAACGTACTTCCTTCATGGCCAATCCACCAGAGGAAGCTGCAGGGGAGGATCACCCTGTCCTTATGGGATAGAACTCTTAGCATACACATCAATCATCGGTGAGCGACGAGGTTGCAACTTCCTTGAATTCATTTGCCAACAGCAAATAACTAGCATCGCTTGTTCACCAGCACGCCGGAAGGGCCTAGAATGTAGTGTCGAACTTGGGGGTTACCCTTAACAACGACGATCCTACTAATCAGCCTAGAATAGGGGGACCTTCCACCTCTCCTATGGTGCACCCAGCTCCTATAGCCTTTTACCAGTTCGGGGCAAGACAAAGTCAGTTAAACCAGGCTCAAATTGGGCGGCTAGATATAACTTTGCTAATCCTTCCTAAAATCAGTTCTTCCCAGGACAAATTGGACAGCCAATGTTCACACCAGGACCTTTCTACCAAGAAATGACCCAACACCCTATTCCTAGTTAGAGTACATCAATAGCCTCACAATTCCAGGCACCTCAACTACTCTATTTTGCATCCTTTCTCTAGGGGTAATATAGCGCTTATCCAAGCGTAGGGAACGACATCCTCCAACAACCAGGAATGGTGGAGTTATGGCAACAATTCTTGGCTACTCATGGTGGCCATCTCATGAATCCATACTTGGCAAAACCAATAATTGGGGATGAAGATATCTTGCCCTCAAACTTCGCAATGTCGTAGTTTAAAAAGTATGTAGGACCTGGTGACCCGCATGCTCACTTGACGCATTATCAAACGGTGATGAGAGCATTAAGGGTCAACAAACGGATAATGGCTAAGCTCTTTGTTATCACCTTGGGCCACCTAGTCAATGAATAGTACAGCCACCTTCCGCTAGACATAGCTACTAATTGGAATAGCCTTGTGTAAGCATAGGATTTTGTACCAGCTCACGCATTCAATGATGATGGCTTTTCAGGATTTTTATCCTTGAATCACATGACATTCGACTGTCCGATGATCTTCCAATGGGAGTCTTCCTCGTCTCTGAATTTAAAAGGATTTTTCTAATTTTTTTCTACTTTAATTCAAAAATTAATTAAAAAATATAAAAATACACAAAAAATATGAAAAACTCCATGAAAAACAGGATCTAGAGCCGCCCTCTTGCCAGACTCGCTAGCGAGGCTTGCCTCGCCAAATTGGAGAGACTACAAACAATAATTTCTTCATTTCTTATAATATTTTCTTGGAAGCAAGACACATTTGGATCCCAAATTTCTTCATCTTAAAATCAAACATCTTCAAATATCCTCAAATATTCTCGGGTCTAAAACAAATTTAGAACCCGAGTCTGATTATCATTTGGATAAATAAACATTTATTTTCCTATTAAACCACAATAACTACAAAAATGAACGAGGAATGCTCCCGGGGATCGAAAGGATACGTCGAAGTGGATTCACGTCAAAAAGGTAAGCATCTGAGTTCCTAGAACTGCGAATTCCGTGTTCATCGCCTGCTTCATCTCTTTATGATTTTTATTTGTGGACCTAGGAATTTATATTCCTTATTATTGTAAATGTTGTAACCTTCTCCTTCATCTTTCATTTCTTTTCTTTTAATTTCTTTGTTAGAATACCCCTATGAAGGGAATAAAATATATTCCCGGATAATAGACCTCACCTTATGCCATGCGATCATTTTCACTAATAAAATTGATCAACATACGTGTAAATAAAAATGAACTATTTTTATTTAAAATAATAACTTTAATCATCAATGTTTTAATTTGGCCACACGGGCCTCGCTAAAATCAAATCGACCATATGTGATATCTCCTGTGCTAACCCTTGTAGATGCAGGTTAGATGTATGCCTAGGATTTATTTTTCTTCGGGTATTGTATATATTTTTACGAAAAATGTAATTAATAGAGGTTAGCGGGTGGTTGCATCCCCCAATTTCTGTAATTTTTATAATATTTACTTTTCCACATTTACTTAATGCTTGATGTATGGATGTATTGCTTTCCGCATCGCGTTATAACATACATTTAAACTCGAAAAATGACCTAGGTGTGAATATGCATAACTAAGAAAATACGGTTTTCTATAGATGTAATATAATGTAATCACTTAAGAAATAAGCAACTTATCCCGGACCCGAATCTTTGTGTCTTAGTGGGCCGTCCCCCGAACGTTAAGCCTCACAGGACTCTAATTCCTAGAAAGAGCTAATCCAGGTGGCGACTCCTCACTAAGAGACGATGGATTCGGGTTTGACTGATCTGAATACATTTTTGATCTCTCTACCAAAACCTTACCGCTGCTTTTCAAACACCCCGGTGTACCACGCCTCTAATTCCGCGCACTCTCGGTCCACCGCTCCATGTCGTCCGCTCACAGTGGCGACTTCACAGGGAATTTTTTTAAAAACTTATTTTTTTCAATGGTTTTAGATTTTGGACAAGTGCAGAAAATTATTGATCACATTATTCCGTTTTCTCTTAATTATGACATATTCATAATTTTGCATTGCAATAGAGGGGATTAGTCCATAAGATTAAGGTACCCCTATTACAGTGAAGCTTTCTCTCGTACTAATCTGCCTCCTTGAGAAAAGATAGTACTTGAGCTGGTGGAGCACTTGTTGCCATATCCCGTGTACCTCCGTCGTTAGAGGCTTGGAGTGTATTTTAGTGCAACAAGAACCTTCTACATCAACAACCCATCTACAACCATCATGTATATAACCCATAGGCATTTTCCCTACTATGTTACCCAACAAACGACCATGCATTTTATTTTTCTACAGGTGCACTCCTTAGTATCTTCATGGTACTAAGATGAACCAAACTTAGGATAGAGACTAGCCAAAAACCCTACACGCGGGAGTCTTATGGTTGGAAGTTTAGACGTTGCATGCTATGTGCTATGTGCTATGTGTATATTGCTTTCAATTTGTCACTGAACAAACGTCATGCTAACCATGAATTTTTGTGCAGACACTTGAATACACACACTTATAATGATGTAACATAGCATCTTCTCATCATCCTGATATCAAGTCCATATCACAACATAAAAAACACTTAGAAACATCACTTACCCCTTTTCAGCGAGATGTCCACTTGACATCTCGATATTAGCCTGTACATGGCAAACATACCTTTCTTTTACTGTGTGATGTCTACTTGACATCCGACACTTAGCCTGCAAGGGGAAATAACATTTCCAGCACATTACCCACAAGATGTCCACTCGATATCCAATTCACAGCCCTTCCGGGGCAATTATACACACCAAAATCTCAAATAGGACAAATACGTACCCAAAACCATTTTTCCCACATAAAAAGGATATCCCAGTTGATGTCCTAACCTAAGCCCACACGAGGCGAACTTACTTCAAAAGTCTTAACTTACCAAATCTTCAAGCGTATACGTTTCATACCCAAATCATTCGCCCACACGAGGCAACAATTCACTTATCACCACTACCCTCAAATAGTGATGACCACATAGGCATACAAGACTCCACCCTAATTGGGTAAAAATAACCAAATCATTCCTTAGGTAGCTGCATACTGTAGTTGTTTTCATTTTATTAGGGTATGTCACACCTCTTACCTGAAACAATTTTGACCTCCTCATTCCATGAGACCTAGTCATAGTATAAAAACTCAAACCATTGACCTATTACCACCTAGGTAACTTAGTCACCTCACTTACATCACTCATTTCACGATGTCACACATGCATTGTACAAATCTCAAGTCCAACCCTTGTTGTTGGATTTTCATGTCCACCTATTTTCATTTACCTAAAGACTAAACTGTTTGTTTCAAATGGATTTACATACATGTTATTTCACATCATGGAATGCTAACCCTTTGTAAATGTAGCCATAACATTAAACATCTCACGTATTTCCCGCATCAAGAATCATATCATGAATCTAACATGCACGGTCTAATATTTTGCTCGTGTATCAAAGGGGACTTGGAAGAGGCCTGCTCATCGCCTAGTTCGTATTTCTCTGATCTTGGCCAGTTTGGAGGGTTTACATACATTAACTCAAGCTAGGACTCGAGTTCAGACTCGGATTCGGTTCAACGCATGTCGATTATGGCCAATCCACAAGAAGAAGGTGCGGGAGAGGACTACCTTGTCCTTACAGGATAAAATTCTCAACAATTGTCGGTGAGCGCCGAGATTGCAGCTACCTTGAATGCCTTTACCAATAGCGAACAACTAGCATCGGTCATTCGCTAACACGTTCGGAGGGCCAAGAATGTAGTGTCTAGCTTGGGGTTAACCTTAACAATGTTAATCCGACAGGGGGACCTCCTACTTCACGCATGATTCCCCCAACTACCTTTTATCAGTTCGGGGCAGGACAAAGTCAGCTAAATTAGAATCAATTCTTCCCTGGGCAAACTGTCCAGCTAGCATTCGCACCAGGGCCTTTCTACCAAGGAATGACCCAAAACCCTATTCCTAACTAGATTATGTTGGTCACCTCACAATTCCAGGCACCTCAATTGCCCCATTTTACAACATATTCCCAAGGGAAATATGGCTTTTATCCAAGCGCAGGGAATGTCATCCTTCAACAACCAAGAATAGAGGAACTATGGTAACAGTTCTTGGCCACTCATGGTGACCACCTAAGGAACACATACGCTATAGAACCTATAATCGGGGATGAAGACAACTTACCCCCGAACTTCACAATGCGACAGTTTGAGAAGTACATAGGATCTAGGGACGCGCGCGCTCACTTGATGCATTATCAAATAGTAATGAAGGCATTAAGGGTCAGCGAATGGATGATGGCTAAGCTCTTCATCGTCACCTTGGAAAACCCAGTCAATGAATGGTACAGCCACCTTTCGATGGATATAGCCATTGATTGGAATAACCTTGCACAGGCTATGCTGGGGTATTATGGTTTCAACTCTCAAATGGAAACCACAATGCAACATCTTGAGGCTATAAGGTAAAGGCAGGGTGAGAGCTTCAAATCCTACTATACACATTGGATGGCAACATAGGTCAGGCTGAATTGACCCTACCGGAGATGATAACAAAGCTGCTGGACAGTGCACTACCACCGTACAGGAACAAATTCGGATATGATAGCTTCTCCAGCTATCAACAAGTGTTTGAGAAGGCGGAGCGGATGGAGCACTTTGAACCCATAGACACGTCTGGGGGGTACTAACCCATGATTAATGATTATGTAATAATTTTGCATACAGCTACTTTACCTACAAGGCTTTTTGAATGATTTCTAAATAAATTGAACTTTGTTTATTCGCTTGATACTCTATCAATGACATCACGCATTCTTATAAACATATACATAATGTTTTTAGCACACGTGACACATCATTTCATGAAATTAATTTGGGTATAAATGGATTCCCCAAAGTTACTGTAATTTCAAATGATTTGACTCTTGAGAGAAAGTGAGAGATAAACACATGTACTTAGACAATGCGTGATAGCAATTGCCTCATCATACATGGATGAAAAATCAATGGAAAGATCTCCAAGCATGAAACATCCACTGACTCAATCAAGAGAATGAAGCACGCAAAGATCAAAAGGATAGGAGCTAAAATAAGGCCAAAATGTCGACCAAGCACGTTGGGACCAAACAAATGGCGTAATGCCAAAAAGAAGGAGTCATATTGTTGAACACGTCAACAACTCCATGACCACCATTCATTAAATCAAACAACCAGTGCAATGTCACAAAAAGGAGGCAGATCATTGAACATGTCAACAACTCCATCACACGGATCACCACCATTCAAGGGACAATCAAACAAAAGTCAATACTGAAGATAAAAAGAAGTCATATTGTTGAACATGTCAACAACTCTTTCGCACAGCTCGCTACTATTTATGGGGTAATCATCGCACCATCAAAGGAAACGCCAATGATCAAAACCCATCATCACATACACCTCAAGCCAGGAAAGTGGCGTGAGCACCAACCAATCGATCAGAAACGCTGAAGGAGTCGACAAATGAAGTCGTGAACATGGATAGTGACCGATCAACCAAATCTACCAAATCAACTATTGCTATCATGCATAGGTAAAAGAAATAAATTGATAAAAAGTAGTACCAACAAAAAATAAATTTGTAATTAGCTTGTCAATTAACACTCAATTAGTTGAGCAAAAATTAGGGCCACTTTTCAAAACACAAAAAGAATAGTTCGCTGAGTTGAAAACCCAAAAAGGGGCGGCACGTGCAAAACTTAGGACATTGAGAGAACTACATTGGTTAGAAAACCTGAGAGGGCTAATTGATGGCAGGAGTCAAATCATTTGAAACATTTATACCCCTGTTAAGTTCATCAATGAATAGTCATTTTTGCTCAATCTTTATGCATATGCTTATCTTGATTACTTGCATGCCAATGGTAGAATATCACAAGTAAACATCCAAAAAAACAAAATGAAAGAAAAAAAGTAAAAATGAAAGAAAGAAAAATAAGTCTGCTGGATTGAAAACCAGAAAGGGCGATCTAGGCAAAAATTAAAACAAGGTTTCATAGAGTGAAAACTCGCAAGGGCGATGTATGCAAAAATTAGAAACAAAGAAATATCAAATTCATCATCTCCTCCTCGGAACAGTATGTGACATTATATACTCCAACTCTTCAAGCAAATAGCTTCCAAGCGATCATCGCCAACACAATGCGGGATCAACGACTAATCCAGACTTTCATCAAGCCAAATCCAAGCTTTGAACTCGAATTTGATTCAACGAACCCATGGTCGTCGCTCTGAGGGAGTCATCCATGGAATCCCTAACAAGACAAACCCTAGGGGTAACCATGCACCAGCACAAGAGAAGGCTTTTCAATGAACGAAGCCCACGACACCTACAACAGATAAACATACATCATATGATAAATATTGTTCATGCATACATCACATACGCATCACGTTATTTACAGGTAAAGACAATGCCAAACCGGGGTAACAATGTCTCGATAAACAAGAAACTCCACCTCCAAATGAGGAACCTACAAACAAGATGATGGCCCACTCGAGCCTAAGTCAACATTGCAACAATACAAAAGTCTCCTAAAACAACGGAGCAATTTCTGGGACATCCCTAATTTTCCATTAAACTTATTTATTCCTCATATTTTAATTTTTATTTGAAGGGGCACAAATTTTTACTTCACATAAACTCAATCAAGTAATTAAAACATGCATCACAAAGTGTATTAACATTACACCTTTTTCTCTGATTTGTCACAGGAAGCAAGCCAACATCCTATTAAGGAAATACAAAATATAACCAAACAAAGAAACGGTTATCTCAATGGATGAAGAAAGAAACAGTCTCATTTTCCAACAAAGAAAGTAACAGTTGCCGACCACCAAAGGGACGTCTTAGAAAAAAATGGTCGACCCGCCTACAAGGGGCATCAAGAACCAAGGGATTCCGAAGAAGGAAACGGACAACCCTATGAAGACATGGTGCTAGAAAGGAAGGCCCACGTCATTAACAATCGGGGATAAAGAAATCACCAGCCACACTAGTCAGGTATATTCTCAATCCCTCCTCTCTTTTCATGTGATAATACTGATTATACAACCAGCAATTACCACACGAGGGGCAGCTGTGAGCACGGGGCTCTCTACCAGCTTGCGGGTTTAATCATGATGGCTTTTCGGGATTTTTATCCTTGAATCACACGACTTTTGACCATCAGATGATCTTCAAATGGGAGTCTTCCTTGTCTTTGAATTTAAAAGGATTTTTCTAATTTTTTTTCTCCTTTATTTCAAAAATTAATTAAAAACTATAAAAATACACAAAAATTCTGAAAATGCAATAAAAAATCAGATCCAGAGCCGGCCTCGTCGATATTCGACGAGGCAAGCCTCGCTAGAAAATCTGGTGAGGCTTAGCAGCAAGACTGGCAAGGCTTGCCTCCCAAGAATTGGCGAGGCTGGCCTCGCCAACCTATTTGGCAAGGTCGCCAAACTCTTTGGTGACCTCGCCAAACTTTTTTACCTTTTTTGAATTTTTGGGGATTTTTCTATAAATAGTCGGACATTTTTGGATTGAGTGGGGTTGGAAATTTCAGAGAAAAAATCTGATTTCCACTGACAAACACTACAAACAATAATTTTTTCATTTCTTCTAATATTTTCTTGGATCCAAAACACATTTAGATCCCAAATTTCTTCATCTTAAAATAAAATTTCTTCAAATATCCTCAGATGTTCTCGGGTCTAAAACGAATTTAGAACCCGAGTCTGATTATCATTTGGATAAATAAACACTTATTTTCCAATTAAATCACAATAACTATAAAAACAAATGAGGAACACTCCCGGGGATTAAACGGATACACCGAAGTGGATTCACGTCAAAAGGGTAAGCCTTTGAGTTCCTGGGACTACGAATTCCGCTCTTATTGCCTACTTCATCTTTTTTTTATTTTTATTTGTGGACCTAGGAATTTTTATTCCTTATTATTATAAATGTTGTAACCTTCTCCTTCATCTTGCATTTCTTTTCTTTTAATTTCTATGTTATAATACCCCCACGAAGGGAATAAAATATATTCCCGAATAACAATTCTCACCTTATGCCATGCGATCATTTTCACTAATAAAATTGATTAACATACGTGTAAATAACAATGAACTATTTTTATTTAAAATAACAACTTTAATCATCAATGTTTTAATTTGGCAACACGGTCGCATTTACTTAATGCTTGATGTATGGATTTATTGCTTTCCGCATGCGCGTTAAAACATGCATTTGAACTCAAAAAATGACCTAGGTGCGAATATGCATAACTAAGAAAATACGATTTTCTATAGATGTAATATAATGTGATCACTTAAGAAATAAGCAACTTATCCCGGACCCGAAACTTTGTGTCTAATTGGGCCGTCCCCCGGACATTAAGCCTCATAGGACTGTAATTTCTGGAAAGAGCTAATCCAGGTGGTGACTCCACACTATGAGATGGTGGATTCAGGTTTGACAGATCTAAATACATTTTCGCTCTCTCTACCAAAACCTTGCCGGGTCCCTAACTCGGTGCTTTTCAAACACCCCGGTGGATCGCGCCTCTCATTCCACGTGCTTTGGGCCCACCGCTCCGTGTCATCCACTCACACCTTGCTCAGGCTATGATAGGGCATTAAGGTTTCAACTCTCAAATGGAAACCACAATGCAACATCTGGAGGCTATAAGGCAAAAGTAGGGTGAGAGCTTCAAATCCTACTATGCGCGTTGGATGGCCATATAGGTCAAGCTTCGGGCTCGCTTAAGTTTACCGAAGATGATAACTAAGCTTTTAGATGGTGTACTGCCATCATATAGAAATAAGTTTGGGTCAGACATCTTTTCAAGCTATCAAGAAGTGTTTGAGAAGGCTGATAGGATGGAGCACATTGAATCCATGGATACATCTAGGGGGCACTAGTACCGAAAGATAACCAATGGATGATTATGTAATCAATTAGCTTTTAGCTACTTTACCCACAAGGCTTTCAAGTTTTTATTAAATTAAACTTTGCTTACTTGCTTGATATTCTATTGATGACATCATGCATTCTCATAAGCATACACATAATGTTTTTAGCACATATGACACATCATATCATGAAATTAATTTGGGTATAAATGGATTGCCGACAATTACAATAAATTTAAATGACCTAAATCTTGAGGTAAAGTAAGAGATAAACACATGTACTTATAAAACACGTGACATCATTTACTTCATCCTACAAAGATGTAAGATTGACAGATAGATCATTAAGCACGAAATATCCACCGACTACTAAATCAGTCAAACAAATATCAAAATGATCGAAGCCAGACTAAGACCAAAACGTTGACAAAGCAAATTGAAGTCAAATAACCTACAACACAAAGAAGGAGTAAGATCATTGAACACGTCAACAACTTCATCCCATGGCCCACCAACACTTATGGGCCGATGATAAGTGTATAATTACACTTATTATCATATTGATTTTATATGCTAAACACTATATTTTTAGTCATTTTATGCTTCATCTAAAAGATTTCACGTGGTATGTAGTTGTTTTTTATGCAAATGTAGATACTAGGCAAAACTTGGGAGTAAAATGATCTAAAGTGGAATTCTACGTAAAAAGAGTGAAAAAGGTGCGACAAGATGCGTGGAACTTAAAGATTTGGCTTAGGATCGACGCTATCAAAGATCGGTAAAGTTGCAAGAAGAATTCTGAAGAAAAACACAATTACGGTTGTGACTTGTATACTTCAGAATAGAAAGTTGCCAAACAAGTATTCACGGTCGCAACTCTAACGATTTTCTGGTCAAATCTTCTTAACTACCAACCGCCAGATAAGAGCGATCAACCGCCATCAACTACCAACAAGAAGACACCTATCAAAAGTCAACCAATTATGAAAAGGTGCCTAGATTTAGTCTGTATGGAAACAATGAATCTCCGTAGAGAGATGGAGGTTTATCTTTCGACTCTTGGACTCACAAAATTTGTGGATTTGCGTTTTCTACAAAATCGAGATTGGATTCTCGAATGTCTTGTAACATTCGATTATGAAGATTCAAGGAAGAGGGCGATTCAGTTTTGAAATCAAGGACAGCAATACACCGTCACAAGAGAGATGATGGGTGAATGGTTCGAATTCGAGATTGTCAATTCATCAAGCATGACGAATTCTTTTTAGCCAAATAGAATTTGGGCAGAATTATCAGGTAAGAGAGTCATCGATCCTAAAAACTCTCCTAACATATTTATTAAGAATGAATGCATTCTTCTTCTCCATAAATACCTTTCCACTATTTTGTCGAGTAGAGAATTTAAAGATCCAAAAGAAAGATTTGTTTGTTCTTTCATGCGCTATGATGAAACAAAAAGAAAAATTTGTGGATGTCATATGGGATATGATGAAGAAGAACTCAACAAGCATGAGAAACAAGATTGGAGCGGCCGAAAATTATCACCACTATCATCTTGGGTGCAACCAGGTGAGTATTTTCGCTACATGGATGGGAATTATTTCAAGAACACGATGGTGTATATTCTTTCTACTCCTACTCTAACCGCACCAAGAAGATAAACTTAACTCAAGAAGATTCTTTCATCGGACCATCTAATCCAACTGTTAGCCGTCGACATGGAAAAGACCCGATGCTTGAAGTAGAAGAAGACGAAGAAGAAGAGGAAGCTCTGGAAGATTGGAAGGCTAGCATGTAACTTAAATTGGATAATTTCCAAGTGGAACTTAGAGTTATGAAAAAAGACATGAAAATTCTAAAGAAAAGTAATAAATCGATGCTTCGAAAATTACTTTTGTTCTTTAGAAAACAAAACTGTAAATTCATTGCTAGTCCCCCGGATTCTCCTTTACAATAAAACGGGTTTATTCTTTACTTTACTTTCTCTTTTTCAATCATTTTTAGACTAGTATTAATTTTTAGTTTTTAGTTTTGGTTTTTATTAAATATCTCACAATGAGGACATACTGTTCTTTAGTGTGGGGCGGCATTTGTAAAAATCCTGTAAAATCCAAAAAAATTGAATAAAATGAAAAAATCAAAGAATTTGAAAATTTTTCTTGATATTTTTGTTAGTTATACATTATCATTTCTTATACTTTACTAACATTTGTCCATGGTTATTTTGAGTGTTAGGTATTTCAAGTTTGATGTTAGTGCACAACATTTAGCATTTGGCAATGATGAGTGGTGAGCAACATTCTAAAGCAACATCCAAGTAAGTTTCAATATATATTTCAATGCAACATGAATTAGTATAAGTTATATAGCTTTAGTTTAATGCTTCCGATAAGTTTAAGTGGAGTAATATCTAATAGTATTCTTATTATGAGTTTTATATGCATATCTCGAGTAAGTCCTATAAGTATTGAGTGTGTTTAAAGTGTTGGGAAACTATAACCTTAATACTTTGAAATTGATCAATAAAGGATGAGGGTATTAAGAATGAAAAATCAAAAGAAAGAGAGGATAACCAATGAGTGATGCAAAAGGTGAGGAATGTTACAGAGCAGAAACTGCAACCATTCATTGAGTGAAAAGAAAAGAAAGCATAGCATGAAAAATGGGTGCAAAGTACAAAATAGTTCAAAAACATATGCTTAAAAGGAAAAAAAATGAGAGAGTGGTATGGAGCATAAAATGCAACCATTGAAAAAGGGGAGAGTGGTATGGAGCATAAAATGCAACTACTGAGAGTTTTTTAGCATCCTAGGTTACCAAAAAATGCCTTGAGAGAAAATTAATCCAAGTCTGCTTTTATGTCCTTTATGCTTTATACTATGCTTAAGAAAAGGAAATATTCGAGTATGCATATAACGCTTATATGAAGATGAGATTCGGTTTACTCTCCATTAAGAGCAAAGGTATGCAACTAAACTATATAAATTGCACATTACTAATTTGTGGGAAATTTCAGACTTCTACTTTAATCTGATGCGACGTGGGAATGTGATACTCACTGCAATAGTCTTTCGCCAAATGAGGTATGAACTTGATTACCAATTTTTACACTTCTGTTGAATTTACCTTGAGGATAAGGTAAAAGTTAAGTGTGGGGGTATGATAAGTGTATAATTTCACTTATTATGATATTGATTTTATACACTAAACACTATAGTTTTAGTCATTTTTGGGCTTCATATAAAAGATTTCACGCGGTATGTAGTTGTTTTTTATGCAAATGCAGATACTAGGTAAATCTTGGGAGTACAATGATCTAAAGTGGAATTCTATGTAAAAAGAGTGAAAAAGGTGCGAAAAGATGCATGGAACTTAAAGATTTGGCTTAGGATCGACGCTATCAAAGATCGGTAAAGTTTCGAGAAGAATTTTTAAGAAAAACACAATTCACGGTCATGACAATCATTCACATTCATGACTTGTATACTTCAAAATAGAAAGTTGCCAGACAAGTATTCACAGTCGTGACTTGTATATCGTGGTTGTGACTCTGACGATTTTCTGGTCAAATCTTCTTAACTACCAATCGCCAGATAAGAGTGATCAACCGCCATCAACTACAAACCAGAAGATACCTATCAGAAGTCAACTAATCATGAAAAGGAGCCTATCCATTGTGGATAAGATTAAAGCTTCTCAACCAATCACAATGAAGTGATGCAATCTTTCACCAATGGACACAACTCTTCGTTTGGATAGACGTAACCCTTCGAACTCTATAAATAGGGCTCCAAACCTTACAAATTTTGTGCATGGTGTGGCATTGGAATTAGAAAAAGTGAGAGATATAGTGTGTGCGTAGATCGAGTGTGAAATTATTTAGTTTTCACTACGTTCATAACTGTTAGCGAGAAAATGTTTGAGTGATTCGAATCCTTGTTTCGATCACCATATTTCTCTACATATTCGAGCGATTGTTGTATAAGTGTACTTGTAAATCACTTATCAATAAAAATTTTCGTTCTTCAACATTTATTTGTTCAATATTCACAAAGAATAACATCTTAGCGGAGGTTCTATACGGGTGAGACCGAATTCAAAGCAGATGCATGAATTGCGGGAATTGACGACTCCCATTAAAGAGTGGATATAGTTTGATCAACTTTAGCTCTCACTTGCATACCTTACAACTTTGCTTTGCTTCCTACTTATACTTTCTATTTCGAAGTTTATGTTATGTCTATGTGTCATAATGCTTATTTCATGTTAAGTCTTTTATATTAATCAAGTTATAAGCTTTGGAGTTAACTTTAAGAGTAGTTTCGGGGTTAATGAGATTGTGTATAATCACTAGATCTGTGATTTTAACCCTGTTTAGTAAGTCAACATTTTTGGAATTGTAACTTGCTAATTGTGGTTATGTGAGAGCGACCCGCACTAAGCATAGTGAGATTGTTGTCCAGGTATATATAATTGTCTTGGTTCGTTTGCGCTAGATTTAGAAAAGTCATTTCATATGTTGCTCTGTAGTGAATCATTGAACATCTGACTGTCTAGAATCGATTATGTTATATTAGTTTAGTGAACGTAATAACTTTGTTGAACTTGCATGTTTTCTTTGCTATACTTATTTCGTAGGAAAATCTATATATTAGAATCTCTAATCTTCCATACATATATCTATCCGTTCTTCATTCTAATCCTCCTATCCAAAACTTCAAATTATTTTATTTTATTTTCTTCATTCCATTTTCCTTGTTGATCTTTAGAGCTGGTCCTTCCCTGTGGGATCGATATCTTTTAAAACTACATCGCAACTGTATACTTGCACTTATCATCATTTTTCTATCTTGACAAGTGGTATTGACAACACCTATGCTTTACATGAACAAGTTTTCGACACCATTAATATATAGCCAAAATCTTTTCTGAAAAAGTTATTAAACTTATCAGTAGAAAAGTGGCGAACAAGGTCCTAGTGACACGCACGACTAACCCGCTAAGTGGGATGAGAATACTCGCATCCCACTTTGAGTTTGAGGGGGAGTCAAACACTCCCCCTTTTTCCCTATATATAGTCCTTCAGCTCCTCTTTATTCCACACTTCAGCTTAGCCTTTCTCTCTAAGTTCAACATCTCTCTCTTCGTTCGTTGTGCGAGATCCTTCACAGGTTTCTCCAAATAACGAAGAATTCTTTTGAAGGCTCTTTCTAAAGTGAGCCTTCTCGGTTTAATTGCGAGTTAGTCTTTGAGCGGTCCAGCAGCTGCTATTTACTAATTGGTTCTCCCTCAATGTGGTTTTGGTTGGTGATAATTCGTGTAGATCAATCATAGAGGCTATCCTAGTTTGGAAGCTCGTGCTAATAAAGTTCTACCAAATTTTTCTAAGGGAACACTGCTACCAAAGAAAGAGAAAGCACGCATCAACTGGTAATGTTCTAAACTTAGATGCTAGGTTTCTTTTATAAGCTTTATAAACCTAAAAGAATCTATGGAACATTTTAACTTAAATTATATCAATCATGGCATGCTTAAGAGATCCTTAGGTTAATTTTAAGTTTTGAAATTCCACCTTGCAACATTTACATGTTCAAATACTGTCTTTGATTAACCAGTAGCCTGATCCATATCTTATAATAGGTTATGAATTTCTCGTTGCATTTCCAACAAAAGTTGCAGGTTTCAAAGATGTAGGTGCTGGTTGAGAGTAAAAACAATTAGCATCACTATATGTACATATCATTGCTTCACTTCTCTAGCCTCTACCATCTCCTCCTATTTGATTTGTCCTTACATTGTAACATGATTGCCTCGGTGCCTGCACGTAATTGGCAAAAATGAGATTAAACTAATATAATTCTTACAAAGTGTATAAGAATTAAGAGAAAAATAAGTATCAAATAATGCTCTGAGAGGATATTTACTCTTGAAACCTTTATATCACATTCACAACGTGTCTTGTTATGTCCTAGCGACTTACAAATAGAGCATCTCACATTCTTGGATTGTTTTATTACGTTAGATGACACATCCTCTCTCGCTTGTCTTCGTCTTGCTATCTTTGGTCTACCAGGCATCCTTCTGAGTGATGGTGGTAAGATAATCTATAATGGGTTTTCAATATTAGTTCCTGCATATGGTACAAGGTGAATGAAATCATCATAGTCCTCAAATATGCATTAATAGTGAAGCAACTATCCACATATTCTTCAATCCTCCCTCGTTTACAGCCAATGCACAATGTAGCATGCTTGCAAGGAATGTCACTTATCTTCCACCATTGGCAACTATAAGATTGTTTTTCCAAGCTGACATAATACTTTGCTTTTCCATCTTTGACCTCAAATTCATCATTTCTAGCTGGAACCAAGGTGCATAGCCTAACACTTTTGATGATATCATTTATGGCATTTCTTACTATAGGCTAGGGATGGCAACGGGCCAAATCCTGACCGGGTCCAGCTTGAACCCGGTGGATCCGTTTGAATATATTGGACTCGGATCCGACCCGGATCCGTTGGATCCATAATTTTAGGATCCAAATCTAGATCCCACGGATCCAAAACAGGTACATGTAATTAACATTAAATTCTTAGTTTCAGCTTCCATACTTGTACATTTCACCTTATTTTAAATAGTTTACATGCTCATTTAATTATGTTCATGCAATTGAATTTACTTGGATCTCAAATAATATTAATTATCCAATATTTTTTAGGTAAATAATAAATAAAAAAGTACAATTAATTTTTAATTACAGATCCGGGTCCGGATCCGGATTCGAGTTTCATTGTAAAATCTGAACCCGGATCCGTATCCATTTTCTTGGACCCGGATCCGACGGATCTATAAAATTAAGATCCAGACCCTAAAAACGGATCCGGATCCACGGATCCGGATCGGGTCCTGGATCCGTTGCCATCCCTACGATAGGCACTAAATTTCCCTCCATTTGACAACCTTTTGCATGTGTTTTTATGAACTCAAAACATGCATTTTTATTTGTGCACCTCAAGTAGCGTACAATGGGACACCCTCTTATCTTTGATATCCAAGCATTAAATGTTTTAGTCATCTTATTAGTGGTGTGTTCAAACTTCAAACTTGGATTGTATGCATGTCTACTACATTTTGACACCTGAATTTGCATCAACCATTTGTATGACTTTCCTTCTAGTTTATCTTTCATAGATCGCAATACTTCTCTGAACTAATAACCACTTGTTTCTCTCATGGGAGACACTAACTCTTTTTTCAATCTTGAACCAAGAAATTGTTGTTTAAAACTCATCCATATGTGCATAGTACAAAATCTATGATCTTAATTTGGAAATAAATTTTTATCATTTGCAAATGACAAATATACAAAATTTAGATAATACACAATAAAATACATTATTTTTATTGCATTACATGAACTTTAGAGAATATGGAATGCATTCATCAATTTCATTGCACGTCATATTCAATACACGTTTAAAATTTTGATACAAGTGACCTTAGATATGTGGAACCATTTCATAAACTCATAAAAAATAAAATATTAGCATACAGTGTTTCAATATATTTACAACATTGATAATTAAACTAGCATGTGCATTCAATTCATGCCTGACAATATAAGTAACCTGAGACAAATGGATCTATTTTATTTTGTTGCAACTTAATTCTCTTGCTTCATTTCTACTCCTTATTAATCATAAAATAATTTGAAAGATTCAGGAACCTTCATTGACATTGTCTTTATGGAAATTAGGGAATGGGGAAAAAGAGCACATTATAAATTAGATTAATTATTTAGTGATCAAAGAGCAGATAATCTTCCATCTCCCATCATAAAGAAGAGAGCTTCACTTGGTAATTAGCAACCAAATTAGATTGCACAATTAATGAATTGTGTTCACTTCACAATCCGATAAAGGAAAAGGAAGACAACTTAAGGACCTTAATCATTGTTCGTCTCTCAATTAAAGACTACTAAAACACAATCAAGGGCTAACACTCAAATACAACCACAAAAACACATAATCTCATTCTATTGCTAAAAAATTGAACCCTGATTTTAAATCATAACATTCATACATACTGATTAATGCCTTGAAACCTTCTTCTTCTTCTTCTTCTTCTTCTTCTTCTTCTTCTTCTTCTTCGTTCAATGAGCTTGTTGCTGGAATGAGAATGAAAAGAAATACGAACAAATGAAAGAGGGAAGCACAAAAGATACAAGTTTGAAATCAAAACAGATCATCAAGAGGAGTTGGCAAGACAAAAAAATAAAGGGAAAATTTTGTCAACAAAAAATTAATTTTAGTTATTTGAATGGAGAAGTTGAAAATATGAAAAGAATGTTTTAGTTTTATGAAAACAAAATAGAGTGTGATTTAAATTATATTAACAAAACTGAGGGAGTAGTAGTGTGTTATAGCAAAATATAAGTAGATTATAATTATTTACCCTTTATTTATACATCTTACTTATAGTCAAACTTCTCTTGCAAATAGTGTTGTCAATGTTCTTATCGGATTCGGGTGCACTATCCATCCCCATATTCACTAAAGTTTCGAAAAAGTAATTTTTTCATATCAATGCCCATTTAAAATTCTTCCCCAATTCCATAGAGTGATCCCCGTTATCTAGTTAGAAGAAATAATAAATATGTGTGTGTAACTGGTCTTTTAGTACAAGGTTAAACTATATTATTAATACACGTAAAATTCATAAACATAATAAGTGCAAAATTTATATAAGATAAAGATTTTTCATTATTGAATAAAGGAAGAAATACAAATATGAAATATATTTTTGGAATAGATGGTTGGCAACCCAATACTAATGTTTTATCATGTAATTTACTAATAAATGTCAAATTAATATTGTTCACTTTATTATTCATATGCATAAGCCTACCATCTACAAGACATATTGAATATTGATATAAAATATTATAAGAAATTTTATGTGGGTAATTTTTTGGCGATTATTCGGGTTCGGGGATTTTCGGGCATTGATATATATACATCCCCATACCCATACTCATTAAGATTTCCTGGGTTAAAAAAGCTCCATCTCCACACCAAAAGGATTCATATCAATAATTCCTTGTCCCCGTCAAGGATTCCCCACCCCATTGACAACCCCACTTGCAAATTTCCATTTTATTCTCTTTACATATAACTAAACATGTTCATCGGGCGGGCTAGGTCGGGCTCGGTTGGGGTTATGACAAAATCATCAAACCAAGCCCGGCCCAAGCCTATGCTTTAAGACTTCGGGCCTAGGCTAGGTTGACGAGGTCATTCTCAAGATTTCTCATGATCCATGAATAATAACTATTTTAAATTTCTATTATAGTAAAAGGAAAAAATTTAACAAAATAGATAAAAAAAATGTCACAACATTTCATATAATCACATTATTTACTTAAAGTCTTTAATATTTACTAAAGTTTATTGTAGTCAAGTATAAAAAATTTAATATGACAATATATAAAAATCTTAAATATTTATAAAATTTAATCTACAAATATATAATAAATATAATTATTATTTGTTAGACTGGGTTTAGTGAAAATATGAGTTGGACTGGATTTAATAAAAATATGAGTGGTCCAAGCCCGACTCATGGGAGTAGGCTCGGGCTAGACCCATCAAGGACCCGAACCAATAATATTAATAACAATAAAAAGAAAATTTAATTTAAGATTTTCAATTAATATGACAATAATACAAAAACATGTTTCTATTAAATAAATTTCTATAATAAACTTTAAACTCGCGTGAAACTCTTAAAAATTGCATAATAATTATTATTATTCATAATAAAAAATTTAGTATGCTCCGGATGAAGTAAAGACTTGTGATATAAAGGTGTTCAAAGTACATTTTTACAGTACTTATCTGTGATTAATTACATGCGCATCAATGAGGCAACAAATGAATAAAAAACTGATCATAAGTGCTTCATGTTTAAAAATATGTTTTAACTCAAGTTATGTATTAGTTAATCATTAATTGTTAATATGTACAATTTTTGACTCGTTCAAACGAATCAAGTTTGAGCAAATCAAAACTTGTGACTTGTGAGCAAGTTCGACTAGTACGACTTGAAAAAGTTCACTAAATGACTTGATGTGACTAGGATAAAAATTATTGAGCTAGCTCACTTATTTTTGTACATATTGGTAATGATCGAAACATAATCCAAAGAATATCTAAATCTAAATATTTATCATTTCAATTTGTTGAATGAAACTTTTTAACTGTATATTTGTGCAGACTCATAATGAATATGCCAAGTATATAAACTTAATATTATTTTATATATTGCATTAAAATTATTGTTTCATTTATAAGAAAATATACGCATTTTTATAGCTAATTCATAGAAAAGAAATAAATGAGTTTGTTACATTGCTTGCTTTTAAATAACTTGTGAGCAAACTTAATAGATGGACCATTCACGTATGCTAATATATAAACCTAATATTTTCAAACAATTGATTAAAAGTATAAACAAACAAAAATTCATGTTTTTGCTTAACTAATAAGATCAAGATAGCAATGTAAATAAATCCTGTAAGCAAGATCTCTATAAAACTGTAGATAAAGGATTTGGATTCACAAAGTAAAATTACGGTAAAGCTGATATTTATTTTCAGTTGTCGGTTGGATTTACCATCTTAAATATCAACAATTTTAATTTTATAAAGGTTGAGATTGAATCAACTATATATACAACTTCACCCAAATTGAAAGTTTACTGAATTCTAATACAGTAGAACCTCGATAAAGTAATATTTAATAAAATAATATTCTCACTAAATAAATATTTTTATTTGATCCCGACTTGGGCTAGTTATATTAAATTAATATCTCGTTAAATGCATTAGATAATAATTAAAAAGAAAGTATTAAAGGCCCATAAAAATATAAAGTAATAATTATTATAATAAATTCAAAATTTATATATATTTCTACACCAATAATACAAGATCAATAATTATTTCTTCTTAAAATATGAATCTATAGTTGATTGTTTTTTCTTCTCACCAAAACCAAAGGTAATCTGATCCTTAACTTTTTGAAGAGCGAACACAATT
>CATIWQ010017085.1:37500-71867 GCA_949673415.1 Euphorbia schlechtendalii | reverse complement strand
AAGGTTAGCACGAGATATGGTACATATGTTCGATTTGATTTTGAGAAGGCCCGTGTGGCCTAATTAAAACATCGACGGTTTAAAGTTATTATTTTAAATAAAAATGGTTCATTTTTATTTACACATATGTTGGTCAATTTTATTAATGAAAATGACCGCATGGTAAATGTGAGGCCTGTTATCCGAGATTAATTTGTATTCCCTTCGTGGGGGTATTCTAACATAAAAATTAAAAAGAAATAAAATATGAAGAAGAAAATTACAACATTTACAATAATAATAAATAAAATAATTCCTAGGTCTACATATAAAATGGAAAGAAGAAGCAGCAGACGATGAGCACAGAATCAGCAGTTCTAGGAACTCAGAGGCTTACCCTTTCGGGGTGAATCCACTTCGGCGTATCCGTATGATCCCCGGGAGTGTTCCTCGTTCGTTTTGATTTGTGTTTAATTGAAAAGATAATTGTTTATTTATCCTTAAAGATTATCAGGTTCGGGTTCTAAATTTGTTTTAAACCCGAGAATATCTGAGGATTTTTAGAAGTGGAAAATAGAAGAAAATTGATTTAAAAATAATAAAATTCGGGATCTAAACGTGTTTTGGATCCAAAAATAATCAAAGAAAAGAGTAAAGATAATGTAGAAAAAGTCGAAATTATTTCTCTAGAAAAAATATTTTTTGTTGTGTAAAAATTTCTCCGTCGTTGTTGAGAGAAAACTATATTTTTGTGACTTTTTTCCGGTCCCGTTTGTCGAAAAATTCCCAACTATTTATAGGAAAAATCTCGAAAATCCAAAAAAGGAAGGTAATTATGGCAAGGCTTGCCTCGCTAGAGAGCTTGGCGAAGCTTGCCTCACCAAAGGCTCCGGATCCGGTTTTTCACGGTGTTTTCGTATTTTTTGTGTATTTTCGAATTTTTAATTAATTTCTGAATTAAAGGAAAAATTAAATAATTTTATTAGAAAAGTCCTTTTAAATTCACTGATGAGGAAGATTCCCATTTGGAGACATCTGGATACTCGAAAATTGTGTGATTTAAAGATAAAATCCCAAAAAACCGTTATCATTGAAAGCGCGAGCTGGTACAAAATATCATGCTTACATTAGTTTTGATTATAAACCTCAATTTGATTTCGATTTAACCTAAATCAAGTTTTGTTATCATTTTCTATACAAATTCTACACATATTTACTACATTTTAACTTATCTAGTTTTGAATCTAAATCTGATTTAGATTAACCCTAATCCAGGTCTTGTAATAGTTTTTATACCAAACGGTTAGTAATGGTCTTTCATTTTTCAGATAAAGTACGAATTTGTTGTCTTTGTGCCCATCATGAATGTTTGGTTAATGAGTTGACCGTTGTTCCTTTATAGAGATTGTGAATTAGGTTGAATTGGTTATTGTTTTGTTAGTTTGTTGAACTTTATGAATGGCTCCATTGATTTAAACTTTGGTGTGATTAGCTATTTTGAATGTTTTTGGAATTATTATTTTGCTTTGGTGGAATAAATGAATTTTGTTAGATTTTCTTTAGTTTTGTTGTTTCCTCTTTATTATTATTAGATTTATCTCTTACAAGACATCTTTTTCTTGTTTCCTAGTTAATTTTGGACAATAAAAAATAATGAGGTCATATCTCAGTTGATTTTTGTAGATACAATTTTGTTAACACCAAAAGTCTAGAGCTACAGAAATATAATTTCACTTTAAGGAATTTATGAAATAAAACTCCTTAGTTTCCAAGATTAAACTTTCATTATTTGTTTTCCTTTTCATATTCTACTACTGTTAGCTCACCTTTTTTATTCTGACCAGTTTTGATAATCAATTTACAGCTGTTCCTTTTGATCTTAATATTAGTTTTATGAATTAGATTCAGGTGGTTTAGAAATATTATAGACTTTGATTCATGTTTTGAGATAAATTTGCTGAAAATTGGACAAGATATCGACTTCTGTAAGGTTTTGTTGCTATTATCCTAGTTTAATGCACATCCTTTTTGTATAAATTTTTCTTGAGCATCCACATATGAAGTCTTATTCTAGTTTAAGTTGGTAAATTTTCAGTTAGTTTAATTTGTTTAGCAGTTGTAGAGTTTCATTTGGTCTTGGATATGTGATATGGACATGTTCTTTTACTCAAAATGTTTTATAGAGCCAGAGGTGCTCAAACTTATAAAATGGACTTTTTCAGGAATGCGAACTGATTTTGAATAGTGGAAGGAATAAAGATGGATGTTGGGATTTTGAAATTTTCTAGTTCCAACATGTTGGTAGTATTTTTCTGTTGCTAAATTTTATGGACTAGGAGATTAACTAGTGTGAGTTGTTTGGATAATGAGTTTACCACTGTTCCTCACATATAGCTATTTCACTACATTAGTTGGTATTTTTCTGATGCTAATTTTGTTTGCCTAATTTTCCTTAGTGAAGTTCTCTAAGTGAAATTCTTATTCCATCGACATTATGTTTTCAAACTTGAAAGTTGCACCGTATAGTACATGGTATCTTTTATTGTTGAAATAACAATATATAGTATTTTTGGTGACATAACAATTTAATAATGTAGGAAGAATCATGGAGATTGGTTCCAAAAGAATAAGGAGCGATTTGATCCGCCTTTTGATTAGAAAGTATCAAGAATAGGCTACAAATCATTATTTGTTGACCTAAACTAAGTTCGAGAGTTCCTTAGAAGCATTGTACGGGCTACTACAACTTCTAATAACATCGTTCTACATAAATAAACAAAAATCATCAAACTTACAAAACTAGTATATTGGTATAATATATATTATACAAGTATGAAAACTGGTATATTACACATTATACAAGTATGAAAACTGGTATAATACATACAATATACCGATATTATACCAATATTAGAACTGGTATAATACATATTATAACGATATTAAAATTGATATAATATATATTATACCAATATTAGAATATAAAGTTTAACAATATCACTTGAGTCTCTTTAGGGGATTTTGTTCATTTCATACATAGGTTAGTTACAGCAGTGCAATGTCTAGATTGATATTCATGGCTTTTTCAATAGCTATATTGTTTCTTGTTTTGTTGACATCGGTTGTTGAATTTACTTCTGAGTTATTCCTTGTAATGGTCTTTCAAATATGGATTTATGCTTTTAACTCTTTACTTTAGGTTGCTGTTTGAGCTTAAACATATTGCAATCACTTTAGGATTTTCCTAGCTTAATGATCATGTAGTAGATAAAAGAATAACAAAGTTCATTGATCATCTGAATAGGGGAAGACGATGCACCAAGTCTCAAGGATCAGAATCTCACTATTATTTTTTGGTACATCAGACAAGTCAAAATTTGCAATATAGTTTTTCAATTGAGAATCCTTGCTAAAAAAGAGGTTTTTCATGTTTTGATTCTAATTACATTTGTTAAACTATGATCACAGAAATTTGCTACATATACTTGGTTTTTAAAACTACTTTTTTGTTCATTTTATGCCAGTAGAATGAAAAAAAGGAATCTTGAATCTTTAGTACACAACAATTGATGTTGATGCTTTAAGTTTGGTCTTATCTTATCTTAGGTTTGGTCTTATCATATGCTCTGATGATCATGTGATGGTTGTGAGCTTTTCTCTTGCAATTGAAGATGAACAACTTGTTGAAAAGAGTGTTTACTAGGACAGTAACGACTGTTGGGCTTCTAAATTCAACATATAGTCTTAGTACCTACTTTCCAAGATTTATCAACGTTACAGTTGAGCCTCCTGTCATGTGGTTCTCGAATGTTAGAGATAGAAGACGTTTAAAGTGACTGCCAATGATCCCATGATTGCTCAACAATCCATAAAAAGTTGATATTTAATCTTCAAACTTTGTTCATCCATAATAAAATTGATATTCTCAACAACAGCACCCCCGAAATCAGCAAAGTATACATACTTCTGAACAACAATGTCGCAAGTATCACCATTAATAATAAAATCAAAATCCTCCGTATAAATCTACCAAAATGAATAACAAAAGCATCCATATCTAGAAACAAAATCTTGAAATAATAACACTTACAAACATGGCATAAGGTATAAAACACATATATATATTATTACTAGATTAAAAAAGAACAATCTGAACAATTACAACAAGAAAACAAAAAGTATAATGTATTTATAAGCAACAAAAACATATATGATATATATTTTACCAAAAGTTAAAAAGGTATAATTGATTAAAGTTAAATAACAAAAACCAGATTTATCATTGCTAACAACCTCTTGTTCGATAAAAACCATTACAAAAAAACTATTACAACAACAGAATAAACAAAACAATTCATTACAACAATAGAATAAACAGGCATAATACACATTATACCAAATACAAAAAAAAGTATAAAGTATATTATATTAAAGCTAAATAACAACAAAACACATATACATTTCATTACTAGATTAAAAAAGGAATATAAGAACCATTACAATAAGAAAACAAAAGGTATAATGTACATATAAGCAACAAAACCATGTATAATATATATTATACCAAAAACTGAAAATATATAGAAAAACCATATTTATCATCACCAACAAGCTCTTGTTCGACATTAAACCATTACAACAACAAAATAAACAAAAACAAAAATCATTACAACAATAGAATAAACATGCATAATATACAACATTATACCAAATACACAATGTCTAGCATTACAACACACATCTTATGTGAAATATCTAAATGATTAGTGCTAGCATGTGCATCCATAATAGAATTCTATCACACAACTATAGCTCCACAATACAACATTTTCCATGGCTAAGGTTACAGTAGAAGGCTAATTCTCCCTTATGACATTAGATTAGATCACACAAAAATTTGAGGTAAAGTAATGTGCTCTCATAAAGAGTCATATATGCTACAAATAGTAAAGATAAGGGAAAGGTGAACACAACAAGCATATATCGAATCACGTTCACATAAGTCAACATCTTTGGATTTGCAGATAGGGCCAAAAAGAAAGAACATAGAAACAAAAAACATAAACTCACTGAAAATTTGCAATTCGAACTCAACCAACAATAAAATAGGAAAATAAAAAAAAATCAAACTCTAATAAAGGAGAAGAAATTAGGAGAATAACCCCAAATCTGTCCATGCTCAAAACTTTACCATAATCTTAAACATCAACAACAAAGTAAAAATTTCATTAATATATCATCCATAACAACAAAAAAGCAAGATTTGCATCATAATTGTACATGATTCATGGAAAAAATCTCTGCCAAAACAAACACAAATCATGAAACGGAAACAGGTACAATATACATTTTATCAAGAATAATAAAATGTATATTATCTACTATACCACCAATAAATCAACAACTAAAGCTATATTCAATCTGCCGCATCAAAATTTAAGAATGTAAAACCATGTACAAGACATTTTAAACCAAATACAAAAAAGTAGAAACATGTATAATGAGCCACTGGCATGTAGAAAATCAACACATACAAATTTGAAATATAAGAAAACATGTTGTTGTACTATTCACCAATTAAATATAATAATATTTTAAATAAATAGGGAAAGTAGAAAGAAAAGGAAATGAATCAATAAAATTAAGTTTGCCGAACATGTAAATTGCAATTAATTGAAGAAAAGGAAACTCACAATGAGACCAATTTGCACAGGAAAGGAAACAAAAAATATATCATTATCCTAGGAATTTCATCGAACATGTGCTGTGCTATTAATTTTATCATCAAATTAAGAGACAAACTCAATTTAAACTCATATGTCCAAACTACATCATTATGGATCACAACAACAAAAACATCAATTTAGATTGAAAAGCTCAAAAGATATTAAATTCTGAAATTGCATAAAGTAACAAATTCAAAGATCTAATCAAATGCTACTCGCAAAAGCATAATAAATATGAACTATAGAGACTCAGATTAACTCAGAAGAAATTAAAAACAGAACAAATCAAATCAAAACGATACTTACACTCAAATCTGTGAATCGAAATCGAAAACAAAGTATAAGCCAAATTAACAAACAACAATCACGATGAAGAAACGAGAGTGGAAATTGGAATAACAATTGGAAAACAAGTGAAATGAATTGGGGAAAAGAAGTCGCAGATCAAGGAGTAAATGAAGGAAAAAAATAGCAGAGATGAAAAAAAGAAACAAAACAGGAAAACTTTAATACATATATTCACCTAAAAGTTAAATATAGAAAATTAAAGATGACAAAAAAAATACAAATTAGCCATATTTGGGTCGATATTTTTTGTAACGCCCAATCAAACCGCACCAAATTCGATGAGACACGCAGATGAACAGGTGTACGGCGAAATTGAATTAAGAAGGAAATTGATATTTGTTGGCGAGTTCAACAGTAATTTGACCCCTCAATAATGGTAGGTGGACATCAACACCCCTTTCTTCCATCCCTCCCTGTAACTGTTATTGGCACCTTCCTTCCCATTCTTTACCCCTCCTCCTCCTTCTTCTTCCTCGCTAACTGTTCTCCTTTCTGATTCTTTTCATGCTCTTGTTTCCATTCAATTTGATTTCTAGATGATCCTCTGCCCCGCATGATCTCCGCCACTTCTTTGCTTCCATCTACGAAGCGCGTTCCAGTTTTCAATTCCACTACTTGTTTTTCGGTTGGCCTCTTCTCTTCTGTTCCTTCTGGATTTGGATCGCAATTGAGTTTCCGTAGGAGCCGTGGTTTGTCTTTCACGGCGGCGCTCGGTCCGCGGAAAATGGAGTTGTTTATGAGGAATCTCGGAATTCGTTGTTTTACTGGAAGTAATGGTAAAACCCCTAAAGTAGAGGTTGATAGTGGCGGCGAGGATGTTTTTGATGCGGCGGCTGCTGATGCCAGGGTTCCTCCTGATCATCTCGTCATCATGGTTAATGGAATCATAGGGAGGTAATGAGAATTGTAATGAAAAACTAACTTTACTTATTTTAATTTGACTTTTCGGCATCACTGTATTTCTTTGAACGTTGAGATTTGCTCGCATAATGCGTAAGTGTTGGTCAAACAGGCTCTGTAGTCATTTCTTCCTTGAATTTTCACTTGAATTTGTAGTATAAGTCCTAATTTCCCTTTGAATAACTTAGTGGATTCTCTATTATTACTTCAATCAGGATGATTCTTTATTTTTTACTTTGAACTTTTGTTGCATAGGGAGATAGCTCATGCTTCTAAAACACATATCCTCTTGAATTTACATGTGCCATTGCATGTTAGATGTGGTGCTTCTCCCATTCTCCTATAATCTAACTCCATCTGCATAGAAATTTATGTTAATACTTTTGTCATGTTGCCAATCAATTCTTCATCCTTCTTGATAAATGATGAATTTGATCTGTTTTGTTGAAGCAATACAGAGTGGAGACAATATTTTTCTCTTCAATTATCTTCCAGAACCTCTAGTTACAAAAGTATTACCTTAGCTGCTTGTTACGCTTTTTAAGCAATTCCTAGGATATCATGGAACGTTATTTACAATATTACATTCACATATGGTATTAGCACATCACCTATGTAGCACGGAAACGGAAACGGGGAAATGCCCTTTCTAAAAACTATAGATTCGGAAACTGTCGGGAAACGTGTAAATAATAAAAATTTAGGGGTATATTCATAAATGTGAAAAATATAAAATTTCGTACATATTATTTCATTCTTATGTAAAATACTAAAAAACATGAATTTTAAAATAAATTTATTGATTATAAAGCAAATCTACATGAGTAATGGCTATTTCCAAACATTAAACAATAGTAAATATGGTTATCAAAGACAATAAAGTTTCATAAAGTCTGAAAGTTGTGTCATATTTACTAAATCGTAATAATGTAGGTATATAAAATGGAATGAAACAAGTTTTTATAATATAATAATATTATTAATAATATAAATAATGAATTGGGGTTTTAAAGTCTTAGTAGTTTGAATATATTCAAAAGTTTAGTTTTGTGAATGATTTAAATTTGGGTAGTTCGATACGAGGAATTGCTAGGAAACGGTTTCCAGAATTTAGGGAAATGAGTTTTCAAATTTCATTAATTGCTGAAACGGCCTGGAAACGTTTCGTAGGGGTTTCCATTTCTGAAACTGATGGGAAACGCGGAAACGGCATGTCACAGGAGTTTCCGTGCTTCCTAGCACATCACACATGACTATCCTTTGATCCTATTCTTCTGGGTTTAACCGTATTCAGAATGTAATATCTACCAAATACCAATTTGAAATTTTCTGGCTTTTCTACACCTCTGGTTATTATCTCTGGTAATGATGGCTGGAAATGTGATAAGTAGATGCATATTTAGCCCCTTTTCAACATTGCTGTAAATTATCGTATGAAGGATTTGTTTTTTCTCTGAATCCTTGTTTTGTTACTGTTGCTTTTGTTAAGCTCTATCTCTTCAGGTTCTATTCTTTCTACATAGAAGAGTTGTTAGGAATGCACCTTGTATATAAATGAACTGCAAGAAATCTGACATATAAGTCTTATGGAGCAGTTCTTCAGATTGGAAGTATGCTGCAGAGCAATTTGTGAAGAAACTTCCTGACAAAGTAATTGTGCACCGTAAGTTAAGCATGCCCCCCGCCCCCTTTTTTGTTCTTTAGCTTTTACATCTAATGGAATACTAAAAGTTTCAGCATTCTAATCTAGATGATGTTGTGATCTTGGTGAGATTCTTTTTTCCCCTTTGGATTTACAATCTCTAATGGCTGGGGTGATTTTTTTTATCTTTATGTGATTTTAACTTGATTGGTTTGCAAGCAGGCAGTGAATGCAACTATTCAAAATTGACATTTGATGGTGTTGATTTGATGGGTGAAAGGCTAGCAAAAGAGGTAGGCATAGGAAACACTATATTTGAAGCCTTTAAGTCTACAAGCCATCTCATATGTGTTGTGAGTTCTTAATTAATATCTTATGCAGGTTTTGGCTGTAGTAAAAAATAAGCCTCAAGTACGGAGGATCTCCTTTGTGGCTCACTCATTAGGTGGCCTTGTTGCAAGATATGCTGTTGCAAGGTTGTACCAACAGACACCAAGAGTGGACCATTCGAGTCCTGCGAACTCTTTTAGTGAGAAAATTTCGAATTTTCCAGACCAACCTTCTGAAGCCAGAATTGCTGGACTAGAACCCGTGAACTTTATAACAGTTGCAACACCACATCTTGGTTCAAGAGGAAATAACCAGGTCAATTAATTAATTGATATATCAATTTGGTTTAGCTCAATTATGTTCCTATCCTCATAACATTTTGATTACATTATTGGACCTTTTATCTTTTCATTGTTTTCTTCAAAGAATTTTACTTTCCTCGAGTACTGTAGATCCTACTTGAGTTTGTGAATCATATTGGACAAGTGTCATGGGTAAAGAGAATTTATATTGATAACAGATAGAAAGCAACTAATCGAAATTCAAAGCATTGGTTTGCCAAGCAACTATTTGAAATTTAAAACATTGGTTTGCTTTTATTTGCAAACTACGTAAAAAGGTTTTTCCTATTTTCAGTTAATTTGTACCCTTCTATATTTTTTAATTGCTGAATTTCCTTTTCGGTTAAAAATATATTTGTTTCTACAGCTCCCGTTCCTTTGCGGTCTACCATTTCTTGAGAGAAGAGCATCTCAAACAGCTCATTTGATTGTTGGGAGGACTGGGAACCATCTTTTCCTCACAGACAATGACAATGGGAAACCACCTCTTCTCCTTCAAATGGTTAATGACTCTGATGACTTACCATTCATGTCAGTATGGCTTTTCTCCTATACTGCGTTTGGTTGCTTAAACATTCAGTTTTGATGATTAAATGTTTTGTAACTACATTTATGATTTTTGTAGATCAGCTTTACGGGCATTTAAGCGTCGTGTGGCATATGCGAATGCTAATTATGATCGTATCCTTTTTTAGAGCTACATTTCTAAACTATTAATATCTTTGTACGAATTTCTTCTTGTCCCTTGATATCCTTGTTCATCTTCACTTATACTAAGATATGGTTGGGTGGAGAACTTCATCAATCAGGCGTCAAGATGAACTTCCAAAGGTTATTTTTCATTTCTTTTGTTACATAAAGTTTTTCTATATTTTTGTTTTGCTTTTATCTATATGGTAACTAACTTAGGCTTTTCTTCAGCCAAATTTGCTTGTCTTAGATGAAAAATATCCACATATTGTGTCTGTTGAGCTGCAAAAAATGGAAAGTACCTCTAATAGAGCATCTACTGTTGTTAGAGACCGAGCAACTGATTTGGAAGGTTTCCTGCTCTCTACTTTATATTGCTCTTTTTTTCTGCAAATAATTGTCTTCTTAATGTTGGCATGAATTCAGAGGTCCTTAATTGAAGATTCTTCTTTCTTATGGCTTCAACTATTGTTGACAAGACAAAGGAATTCTTATAATCTCTATGATATGAAATTGCATGAAATGACTAAAACAATTAGGGAAAATTTTTGTTATAAGTTTCTCCAATGATTTTCCCAAATTCTCTCGTTTTTCGGGTTCATAGGCTGGACCATCCCTGGGATCAGATAGACCCATTGATTTTGGTGTCTGATTTTTCATATTCTTGCTTCACGATGTAGCTTCTTCCTTCAATGCAAATCATTTTTTCGAACTGGATATATCAGTGCTTTAAGCTAAGGTGGAGTATGACTTGTAGTAGCGCCTTGGCTATCGTGTGTATTGAGTCTAATGAAAATGTCATTTTCAAGCTTCCAACTATGACTTCATTCCAAATGTTAAAACTTAAATTTAGCTTGAGCATAACAAAAAACAAATTGAGTTTTATATGAAGTGATTGACAATAGTCTTATATTTGTAGCCTGTTTATCATGAGAGAGGAAATAGTGGTTCTTTCAAACTCGACATAATTGGAATCCTCTAAGGAGTAATATTGTCAATTTCAAATATTAAAATTTGTAAATGGATTTGCAGAATTTCGTAAGAATTTGAACATTCAATTGAAATATGAAACTCACATGTGGTAATCTTGTTCTTGTTATAACACCGATGTAAGATACTAGGACTAAACTGTTATGCCTTGGTTTTCTATATGGCAGTAGTTTTACAGGGAAGTAAAATATCTTCGAGTCTATATTAGTTTCTCTGTTGGCCAGTAAACTTGTAAAGTTGAAATCTTTTTGAGTGTCCTTAACACTAATAAATGCAGAAATTATTTTCTTAAAACAAACACAACATTTTCCACAGATTATTCATCATAGAGCAGTGAAAAATTTCTCATGAACTCAGATAACTCTAACTGGATGACTTTGAACTCCTGAAGAAAAACCAGCATTGAGTGAGAACTCGTCTAGTCACCTAAGATTCAACTGAAGTAGAACGTGAAAAGTCCTTAGTGAGGATCATGATTAATCTTTAACAAGAATCGGAATTGTGATCTTTCATCTTAGAGCTTCTGTTTGGCATTTTCTGACTATCTAGTTATACTGCACTTTGTTGAAACTGTTTTTTTTACCTTGATTGCAGAGGAGATGATAAAAGGTCTGACTCAGGTATGTTGGGAACGCGTGGACGTTAGCTTTCACAAAAGCACACAGCGGTACATTGCCCATAGTACTATTCAGGCAAGTTCTTAAGACTATTGATTATTTTTTGTGTTAGATTTTGGTTTTTCCACCATATATTTTTTGGCTGGGAATATCTGTTTTTATATCATAACTCACTGCTGGGTAAAGCCATATAGGGGTTATCTGTCAACGTGTCATTGGTTCAAAATATGAATTAGATCACATAGCGCATTTATACACAGACAGAGGTGGAGAAAATAAAGATGTGTTTTTGTAACTTGTCAAGGAGTTGTTTTCTTGATATCCATTGGTGGCATATAGATTCCAATGTTCACCTTTTTAGGCTTTTATAATTGACTGCTAAAAAATTTGTTTATTTTAAATAAATACTATTGATACAAGTATAAATTATTGTCCTTGGTTTTTTTAATACTAAAACAGTATGATGGATTATGTCTACAAATCATATCTATATTTGTAAAATATGTGGAAGAAAGAAAGAGGTCTGAAGTTTGTATGTAATGCATACGTAAACTTACATCTGTCTTATTTTAACTCCATTCATATCTCTTACACTTAAAAGCTGCAAAATCAATTGCAAGTCCACCTTCTACTAATAGGTTATGTTAAGAGTATATAAGGAAAATACTAAATTGTATAAAGCACAAATGCTATTAAATACTTCACTCAGACAAAAGAAGAAAAAAATTTAGCATTAAACTTCATAACCAAACAAAATACTTGATACAAATGCTAAAAAATTAACATAAGAAGTGATGTTCTTTGAGTAAAAATCAGACACTATTTTTTATTTGTTGTGCTAGATATGCCATTCATGATCGTTTTTATTTTGTTCTCCATTTTCCATTTTTTTTTTTATATTCAGGTGAAGACATACTGGTTCAATTCTGATGGTGCTGATGTGGTATTTCATATGATAGATAACTTCCTTCTGTAGCAACTTACTTTCTCAGTGATCTCTTCTGCTCGGAGGTCTCAATGATGGGTTGGTGTCCTTTTATTTTGTGTATATTAGGTTTTTTTTAATAAAACAAGCCTAGTTTTCAGTCATCGATACATAGAGTTATTAATTGCATTCCACTTTGTTATGGAGTTTATCTCATCGAATGCTTTAAATCTTGATATTATTGATCTGCTGGAAAAGATATTTAGGAGACCCTCTTCTGCCACTCTTTAGATGGAAAGTGTTCCAAGCATGACTGCATTATTCTGTTACCTGAATCAGTTTGAAATATTTGTTGGTCATTTCATAGGTTAATTTATCATACCAGGTTGTTCTACGTTATTAACTAATTCTAATTCTATTAAATTGTACTTTAACTTTCACTTGAAGTTGAAAATGACTGCCGAAATCAGAGTTTTATTTAAATTTTCAACCTTCATTTTTGTAGTAAAAGCCTATACTTATTATATGTTTCCTTATCACCATATTTGCTTCATTTGCTACTTGTGATATTGATTAACTAGAGTTGTGGAATTTAGCTTCAGGCGGTAAAATTCACTCTCTTTGAAATTGGTGGGCTATTTAAGATTTTGGAATCCTATTTTTATAAGAAAAACTTAAAAGTATATGTATTAGGTATAATTTAGGGATTGATCATGTATTCGTTTTTTGCGTTATGAGGGGCTCCTCCAACTTGTTCCATTTCACATGCTGCCCCTGAACTTTGAAAAGGTCCCCGTAGCTCCCTCGAAATGGCATAACACCAGTTTACTCCTAAAGAGAGGAACTTCGAAAAGTCAAACCAATCATAAAATAACAGATGGTGTTTAGGGATAAATTTGTGCACTTATTTTAAAATTGAGGGAGTTATGATGACCTTTTGAAAGATGAAGGGAGCAATAGGTGGAATGATACAAGTTGAAGGAGTCATCGATGCATTTAGCATTTTTTCGGTAAATCAATGAGAGAGGGATTGGTGATGCATAACTAAACTGAAGTAGATAGTCCTATTTACTACTATAATTTCAGTTTAGACTCGTTGACATTGTAATAGTAGAGAAAAGGATTGAATAATACTAAACTTGTTCGTCGAGAGGGCCGGGTCGGGTCGCGCTTTTTAATAAAAACATTTATCTAAGTCCGGTCCAAGCTCATACTTTAGAACTTCAGGCTTCGACCGGGTTTACAGGGTCATTCCCAAACACGGTCCAAGTCCATGGATTTTTTTTTTTTGTTATAAATTTTTTTATTAAAATAAATAGAAAAATATAAAATAAGTCAAAATATGTTAAATTTTTAATATAATTGCATTATTTACTTAAATTATTTAATATTTAGTTACATTTATTGTAATTAAGTACACAATTTTCATAGGGTAAAATATAAAATATTAAAATAATTATAATTCCATGTATAAATATATAATAAATAAATAAAATTATTCGGCGGGTCAAGCTCGGGCCAGACTTAGGTATTTATATAAAAATTAAGCTCAGTCCATAAATCTACGGGCTTTGATAGGCTCGGGTTCGGGCCAGGTTTTTTTAAGAAATGAGTATCCAAGTCCGGCCCCTTAAAGCGGGCTCGGGCACAAACAGGGCTAAATAAAATACAATTGAAAGTTGTATTGTTTACAAAAGATAGATTACAAGTGAAACAAGAAACAATAGGCTGAAGAGCCCCATAGGAATAATTTCCCTCTCTCAAATTGAGAGCCTTGCAAACAGATGCAGTTTGAATGCAATTAAATTCTCGTGTTCCTAACGGCTATTATATAGAACCACTTAACATACAGTTACATCTAATACTTAACCACCTATCCTGCATTTACAATTAAATAAATAATATCCACTAGAGCCCTTACACAACTGTTTGACATGTTCTCTATCATTGCCGCCTCTTTTAATTTACGTCTTATCCTCAAGACGAAGTTAAGAAAATCTTTGACATCCCTCTTCAAGTGCATCTTTAATTGAAGTATCTGCATATTTGATGTCCAACAAACCATTTGTCTCCACAAGTACTTCATTCTCATGGATGCTCAATCGTAATTCTCCCGGATTTTGTCAACGGTGAGCGGGATTATAGGGTTGGTCACATTTGAAGCACAAACCACGTTTCTTGCGTTCTTCAATTTCACGTAGAGAAGGATGGTTTGGGCCACGATTTTGATTTGGATTAGGCTGCTAGAGTTAATGATTATTTTGTGCCTCTTAACTGATATTCGGATCCGGTGGCATGAATCGATCCATGCCCGGTGGAATTTCTTTCTTTTCCAATTGATTTGGCTTCAATATCAGGATTGAACATAAGAAACAGGGCTTGCTTTGTTGTGCATGTTAGTGCTTATTACCGGTCTTCCTCCCGAATAACAATACGAGAGCTCCACATCGTGAGCAAATCTCATTGCCTCGTCACAAGATTTTGGCTTCATTGATCGAACCCAAGATCTGACAAGATCTGGCAAACCACCCAAAAAATACCTGATAAATTCCTGCTCCGAATGTTTTCCATAGAGTCTAACTCGTTCAAATGCAGTGATGCACTCCCCAATGTAACTTGTTTGGTTCAAGTTGGTGATATCCTCATAACAATTTTGAAATGGTTTATCATTAAAACGATGTACAACTCCCCCCTGAAAAATTCCCAAGTGATATTCGGATAATCTCCTATCATACACATCTGAAAGTATTGCTCGGCTTAAGATAACCAAGCTGAGGGTCATCACCTACTTGTAAAAACTAGCAATTTTAGCTTTGGTACTGAAATCACAACATTATCATAATGGTATGGGCGAAAGGACTTATTGAAATGTCAGTGTGAGTTATTAATTTCTTATGTGTCAATGGTAGCAAATGGGTTCACTGGTTCTTCGTCTTCCTCCGCATCGTTTACGGGTTTCTTTCCCGAACTCTTTTGATACCTAGCATTTATCCTCTTAACCTTAGAAAGAATTCTAAGGAACGTTGAAGATGGACTACAAAATTTTGCAAAGCTTTGATTGTTGATTGTAACATGGTGATATTTTCATCATCTGAAGTGGATCCACTCTGATAAATGGTTTTGGATTGTATGCAAGTTTGTTTTCCCATCTCTAACAAAATAGGTTGATGAAAGTTTCCCACAAGCGACGCCAAATAATAGGAATACAAGAAATAGTAGAGAAAAGGATTGACTAAAACCTCGAAGAGGTAGAACCAGTTGATTGATAGCAGCTGCTAGACTACTCGAAAATCGGCCTGAAAACAAAACCTCGAAAGCTCACTTAAACTTAGAGCCTTCTATAAGAACTCATCAATTTTTTTGGAGAAACTTGTGAAGGATCTCGCATAACTAAAGAAGAGGAGAATAGAAATCAGAGAGAAAATTAGCTTTTAAGCTTTTCTAGTGTGTGAATAATTAGAGGCTAGAAGCCTATTTATAGGGGAAAATGGGGGAGTGTTAGACTCCCCCTCTAATTCTGCATGGGATAGGATCCTATCCCATACAGGTGGGTCAGGCGCGAGGGTAGGGTAACCCACGGGCTGACCCTCGTGTTGATTGAGGGAAGCCCTAATCGCAAGCATGGGCTTGTGGATTGCTGCGGGTTTACGATTGCAAACTCGCGCAAGAGCTGCTAAGGGCAGCGCACGCTAGTGGCCTACGAGATTTTTAGCTAGCGGGGCAGCCGCGCGGGCCCCACCTCGAAGAACCCGTGTTCTTTTCGGGGCCCACTCACCACGGGAAAATTCCCTTGCTCGCTCTGACTATTTTTCCCTATCTTTTCATTATTTCTTTTAATTATTAATTTGGTCCAACCAATTAATAATTCTTCTCACTGATTTCACAACTTGTATTTTCAGTACAAACCCAGTCCATAGGTTCTTTACATGGTCCGATAAAGACCCAAAGTGTGTGACCTCATAGGATCCCAAAGTATAGAGCCGCTAGAGGTTAACCTAAACTTGGCTTCCCATCTGAAAACCTTTAAGCTCGGTGTTCTAGATCGATATAGAACCTGATAGCTCTAGATGATCAAATGGGCTTTCAAGCAAAGGCATATGATCCCTTGATACTTGGAACATCACGTACCTGTGACTTGATCTAGTTCTGTAATAGTAACCAATACAACACACTCCTTCCATTAGGTTAAGTACCATCCAGTTTATTGAGCTCGGATTAAGTGTTAGCTCATGTAATAGTCACAGCTATCCTTGAATTAGACTTGTTCGCGAAGAAAAACACTCAGCCATTATGTATCTCGATTGACTAGAAACCCATTCTATCAATCTTATACTCTGATTAGAGGTTTATGAGTGTGTCACTTCAACAAGGGGCCCTAAGGTACATCTCCCATTATATTGCTTTATCAGGAGTGATGGATCTCATCTTGACCACACAGCTTACCAACATGTGATCATCGCTATACCCATATTCACTCATGTCATCCTGATCACCAAGATATGAATAAGTATGACCCAAAGTATAACAACTCCTACATAAGGTAATTAGTATCTCAGGTTTGAGGATATTTGTACTGCTACTGCAATAAGACATGACACCAACACATGGATATAGTAATTTCTAAGTATTTATCTTATAGTGGTCTATTACCCGAACACATTTATGTGTTAACTCAAGGTACCACCTTCAACTTGTGAGATCGGCTACTTGGATCTATTCCAAGGAGTAAGCCTACACATGCTAGTCTATCCGTTCCATTGATGTCCATTCTTAATGAAACTATGACTAGGGATATTTAGACTATTCATGGTAACAAGTATG
Organism: Euphorbia schlechtendalii; assembly: GCA_949673415.1. Lineage (NCBI taxonomy): Eukaryota > Viridiplantae > Streptophyta > Magnoliopsida > Malpighiales > Euphorbiaceae > Euphorbia > Euphorbia schlechtendalii. The sequence goes on along the minus strand of CATIWQ010017085.1, from coordinate 54,558 downwards.
TGCAGTTATCTCACCACATAGCTCCCACTATGTCCATGCACTTTTACGCTATGAAATAATCATGGACTTTATCTCATCAATGCACATATACATATTAAACATATATGATACTGGCGAAATACAATAATAGATAGAAATCATTGATAAGCAACAAAGATGCCTTAATTATTATTAATAATAATTCGAAGCTGTTTGTACATTATAACTAATAAAGATATATCGCCATAATTGCCTCTAGGGCATACATCATAGCTAACAATCTCCCACTTGCACTAGAGCCAATTGCCCATGTGCTTTATACCATACTCGTTAACATGCTGGTCATGTTTTACTTGAGTAAATGGTTTAGTTAACCCATCCGCTAGATTCTGATCCGTTGGGATGCATTCTAAGCTTATATCCTTCCTGGTTACCATCTCTTGCACGAGACAGTACTTTTTGAGTATATGTTCATTTTTATGATGAAACTGTGGTTCCTTTGCCTGAGCAATAGTCCCATTGTTATCGCAATAGACCTCTTTTGAATTTACAATGCTAGACACTACACCGAGATCACCAATAAATTCCTTAAGCCATATGGCTTGCTTAGCTGATTCTGAAGCAGCTAAATACTCATATTTCGTGGTTGAATCGACAGTCGTACCCTGTTTGAAACTCTTCCAAACAAATGCCCCTCCGTTTAACATAAACACATAACCTGACTGGGACTTATATTCATCCATGTCAGATTGAAAACTCACATTAGTGTATCCCTTTAAAGTGAGATCACCTTCTCCATATACTAAAAACATATCCTTAGTTCTGCGTAAGTACTTGATGATAGTTTTAATGGTTATCCATTGCTTCTCACCTAGGTTAGATTGAAATTTGCTCGTGATACTCAACGCATGTGAGACATCAGGCTGAGTGCATACCATAGCATACATGATGGATCCTACCGTTGAGGCATAGGGTATTCCATTCATGCACAGTCTCTCCTCTTGCGTTCTCGGACACTCAAATTTAGAAAGGTTAATCTCGTGAGACATTGGAAGATAACCCTTCTTGACTACTCAAGGTTAAATTTAGCTAAAACCTTGTCTATGTATGTACTTTGTGAAAGACCTAGCAGCCTTTTGGATCTATCTCAGTAAATCTTAATACCAAGTATAAAAGCTGCTTCTTCAAGGTCTTTCATGGAATACTTCTTTGACAACCATGACTTAACTGTCTAAAGAAAAGGAATACCGTATCCTATTAATAATATGTCATTGACATATAATACAAGGAAAATGATCGCACTCCCACTAGCCTTTATATATACACAGGGCTCACTAGCGTTCAATATAAAATCGATTTCTTAGATTTTCTCATCGAACCTAATATTCCAACTCCTCGATGCTTGCTTAAGTCCGTAAATTGACTTTTGCAACTTGCATACCTTAAAGCCATTCTCGGATGTGAAACCCTCGGGTTGTGCCATATACACATCCCTGTCTAGATTCCCGTCAAGGAATGTTATCTTCACATCCATCTGCCAAATCTCATTATCGTAATGAGCGCCGATGGCAAGGAGTATCCTGATAGACTTCAGCATGGCCACCTGTGAAAAGGTCTCATCATAATCAATGCCTTCTTTTTTATTGTACCCTTTTGCAACCAGCCTTGCTTTATAGGTAACTATATTACCGTCCATGTCGGTTTTCTTCTTGAAAACCCACTTGCATCCTATGAGCTTAATCCCACTTGGAGCATCAATCAAGCTCCAGACTTAATTTTCATACATGGAGTCCATCTCTGATCTCACGGTTGAAAGCCATTTATCAAATTCTGAGCCTTCCATTGCTTCCTTATAAGTCTTAGCCTCATCACCTTCCATAAGGAAGAGATGTTTATCATCAATGATGAGAAACCCGTATAGCTCGGGAGCGATTGGAGCCCAACCTGACCTACGCAATGTCGGTGTTATAATAAGCTATTCTATGCTTACACTATCTTGTGTAACATGTGTATGTATAATCAATTGACTGTCTGTTTGATATTCTTAAGTGACGAACTCAAGATTGCCCCCACTAGCTTTCGCAAGTATATGCTCCTTCTAGAGGAATTGAGCATTTTTGGAAACAAGGACTTTCTGTTCCCTGGGATCATAAAAGGTATACCCTATAGTCTCCTTAGGGTAACCTACCAATAGACATCTATCAGATTTAGCACCAAGCTTATCTGAACTTGTCCTCTTTACATATGTAGGACATCCCCAAACTTTCAGGTGAGAAAGAGCGGGTTTTTTAGCATATAATAACTCTTATGGAGTTTGATCAACTGATTTAGAGGGCACTCTATTTAGGATATAAACTACGATTTCAAGTAAATAACCCCAAAAGGATCAGCTGAATTCTGCTTGGCTCATCATGGATCAAAACATATCGAGTAGGGTTCGATTTCTCCTTTCTAACACTCCATTGTGTTGGGGTGTATAAGGAGGTGTCCATTGGGATAAAATTCCATTATCCCTTAGATAATCCTGAAACTCCTGGCTTAAGTATTCACCACCTCGATCAGATAGAAGGGTCTTGATACTTTTCCCAAGCAGTTTCTCTACTTCAGTTTTGAATTTATTGAATTTATCAAAACTTTCAGACTTGTACATCATAAGGTACAAATAACCATATAGTGAGTAATCGTCGATAAAGGTTATGAAGTAGACGAAACCCTCATGTGTCTTAACACTCATTGGACCACATACATCAGAATGTATTATTTCCAAAGTACTAGTGGCACGCTGACCCTTTCCTTTGCAAGGTCTCTTAGTCATCTTCCCTTTTAAACAAGGTTCGCATGCACCATAGGATTCCCATTCCATTGTGCCTAAGTCTCCACATTTGTGTAACTTAGTTAAACGAGTCTCATTTATGTAACCTAGATGATAATACCATAAGTATGAGGACTTCTCATTATCTAATCTTGATTTCTTAACAATGTTCATATTTAGAATTTCAGTTTTAGTATCTATAACGTGTATGTAACCCACATATATTCCACAAGCATAAAAAATATTATCACGCTGAATTTGACATTTTTTATTAGAAAATAAAATTTCAAATCCTTCTGCTGCTAAACACGCAACATAAATAATATTCTTAGTGACAGCAGAAATATAATAGCAATTATTCAAAAATAAAACAAGGCCACTAGGCAAATGAAGGCTATATGTCCCTACAGCTGTTGCAGCAACCTGTGCTCCATTTCCAAATCTTAGGTCCATTTCCCTCTTTGCAAGCCTCCTACTCTTCCTCAATCCCTGCACAAATGTATAGATATGAGTACCACAACCAGTATCTAATACCCAAGTAGACTCATTGGGAACTGTAGAGAAACTCTCTATCATGAACATACCTGAAGTAGATGCCTGACTTGGCTTTTTCTTCACTTGTTCAAAAACCAGAGCTCTTAACTCGCATTTCATTTCGGCACTTTTCGTGAGTCTTCTCTTGACCTTGAAAGCTCTAGAATTTCTTATCTTTTGATCCTCACCAACAATTTGATTCTCAAGTTTATTTCTAAACTGTATATCATATTGTTCTAACAATTCCACCATTTCAGAAAAATTACAACAATCACCAATACCATAGAAATGTGTTTTGAAATTGTCATACCTTAGAGGTAGTCCTTTCAATACAATTTGTTTCAAGGTTTCCTGATCATAAGTAACTCCTAATTTTCTTAACTGTTCAAATCTAACATAAACAGTCATGGAAAACTCAACTGCCGAGGTGTCAACCCCTAGACTTGTAGATAACATGAATGTTTCATGTTCATCTATCATTACAAGCTGCACAATCATAAACTCCAAGTCCATACTTTTGCAAAGATCCCTGTACCTTGGAAGCATAGTGTTGACCATGAAATTCTTTGCGAAATCACAGTGCCTTTTGTGCTTCACGTACTTATAGATTTGATAAATAAATGTATCTTCTTTGGGGGGTTCGAGATATGGATTATGCAAAACATAATCCAAATCAAGGCTGTTCAGGAACCTTGACAAACACTTGAACCACTCATGAAAATTATTTCCTTCAAAAAATGGTTGTCAATCAGATGCATTTTCAGAATTAGTGTTCTTTATTCAACCTAGATATAAGATAGAATTTGTTTAGACATTAGTATATGTACATGCATTTAATATAAGGTTTTTAATTAAATACATAATTCCTACTATTTTTCTTGACATTTAAATAGCCCTTTCTATTCAAATTCAGGAAATTTGGTTGAACCAATTTTCCTTAGTAGGTAGCATCTATAGCCATTCATTGTGACTCCCACTATTGCAGGTTAAGCCATAATAAGATAACCATGGTTGGAACCCATCCATTTGCATCTCTTGCAATTACTAAACCATCCGAGTTCTCTTTCTTGAGACATGCGTACCCAATTGTACGACTCCTCAAATGTGTCTCCAACTCGGCATTAGCTCCAATAATATGGATAACTAATTGGTTAAGGAATTAACCCCATCTAGTCTCATGACTAAACACATGTTAAAGGAAGGCATGTTGTACATGTGCTTACATCCATTAATAAGGTTCGTATCACGACTTATGACGGGAAGACATTTTACCACCTTAATATTGTTATAGGGATTTCATTGGTGCCACTGGTCTCACCCTAGTCTAGGTCTTATACGATGGATATGATTATGAAATAATAATTCCGGGCTATTTGGAATTATTAACTCTAAGGGAACATGCTCTGACTGGTATATCATAATCATTTCATTATGCCAAGACTCCACATAGCATGCAAAACAAACAAGGTCCATGTTTTAAGTTCTTGCATCTATGTCTATATATTTTAGTTTTAAAATTTAAATCACATATGTAAAATCATATGCGAAATCTAATTCTCATACTAGAAATCGACTAAGTCATAAAAATCCCTCTAGTATTCATGAATCTAATACCGATGGTGATTTTCAAGTAGGAGAGGCCCCGTTAAAGTGAATGAGAAACCTTGTCCATTCCTTGCCAAAATCATCACAGGCACTTTGATTCGTTATACCACGGATAATTACAGATTTAAGATTTTGTTCTTTAATTAAGTGAAGTACGGGAAGACCCTCAATTAAAGCATTTACCCATGTGGTAAAACATTGCTAATTTTACTTGATAATCATCTAGACTAAGTTTGAGCAAAACCTTAATATAGTTATCACATCATTTTCTATAACAAGAATTGAACCCTAAGTCATGTGTAACATACTTGAATCAATTCATAGAAAATCACATTTTAACATGTTATAATCAATCATGCATAGTATAAGGCAAGCTCTGATACCATTGTTGGTTAATCAAGAAAGTAATTGAACATACAACGGTAGCAAGGTAGAATTTCAAAACTAAAAATTGACCTAAGGATCTCCTAAGCATTCCATGATTGATATAATCTAAGTTAAAACGTTCCATAGATGCTTTTAGGTTTATAAAACATATAAAAGAAACATAGCATCTAAAGAAAGCATTACCAGTTGATGAGTGTTTGATCTCTCTTTTGGTAACGGTGTTCCCTTTGGGTAATTCAGACAACACAAGCTTCCAAACTAGAAGAGCCTCTATGAATTGATCCACACGGATCTTTACTGACCAAAACCTCGAAGAGGTAGAATCCATTGACTGATAACAGCTGCTAGACTACTCAAAAATCAACCCGAAAACAAAACCTCAAAAGCTCAATTAAACTCAGAGCCTTCTATAAGAACTCATCAATTTGTTTGGAGAAACTCGTGAAGGATCTTGTACAACAAAAGAAGAGGAGAGTAGAAATCAAAGAGAAAATTAGCTTTGAAGATTTTCTGGTGTGTGAATAATGAGAGGCTAGAAGCTTATTTATAGGGAAAATGGGGGAGTGTTAGACTCCCCCTCTAACTATACATGGGATAGGACATGTAGGCGGGTTAGCCGTGTGGGTAGGGTAACCTACGGGCTGACCCGCGTGTTGCTTGAGGGTTGCAAGCATGGGCTTGTGGCTTTCCTCAAGCCCATGCTTACCGTATTGCGGGCTTGCGGTTGCAAGCCTACCAAGCGCTGCTTGCGAGCTTGCAGCCTGCTAGCGCGTGGGTTGCCCGCGAGCTTTTTAGCTCCCAAGGCAGCCGCGCTGGTCCCACCTCGAACAACCCATGTTCTTTTCGGGGTCCACTTGCAACGGTAAAATTCCCTTGCTCGCTTTGACTATTTTTCCCTAATTTTTCATTATTTTTTAATTATTAATGTGGTGTAACCAATTAATAATTCTTCTCATTGATTTCACAACTTGTATTTTCGGTACAGACCCACTCCATATGTTCTTTACATGGTTCGATAATAACCCAAAATGTGTGACCTCATAGGATCCTAAAGTATTGAGCCGCTAAAGGTTAACCTAAACTTGGCTTCCTGTCTAGGAACCTTTAGGCTCAATGTTCTAGACCAATAAGGAACTCGATAGCTCTAGATGATCAAATGGGCTTTCTAGCAAAGGCGTATGATTTCACGATACTTGGAACGTCATGTGCCTATGACTTGATCTAGTTCTGCAGTAGTAACCAATACAATACACTCCTCCCATCAGGTTAAGTACCATCCAATTTATTGAGCTTAGATTAAGTGTTAGCTCATGTAATAGCTGTATCTATCCTAGAATTAGATTTGTTCACGAAGAACACCACTCAACCATTATGTATCTCGATTGACTAGAAACCCATTCTATCAATCTTATACTCTGATAAGAGGTTTATGAGTGTGTCACTTCAATAAAGGGCCCTAAGGTACATCTCCCATTATATTGCTATATCAGGAGTGATGGATCCCATCTTGACTACACAACTTACCAACATGTGATAATTGTTATACCCGTAATCACCCGCGTCATCCGGATCTCTAGGGTAATGTTCGCAAGGTTTTTGGCTATACTTGTTCGAAATACTTATCCCCAGCAATGGCACCAAAAACTTGTTCACAAAGTTTTGACTCTATTGACTTTGAGGATTTATATTTTATAAAGAAGCCAAAAACCTTGTCTCCCACTTTCCTACAGATAAGATAAGAGTTCAAAATACGAATAGGTGGAAGATAGATAATGTAATATATTTTGGAAGATAGGAATGATTGGTGGATAGACAAATGTATGAAAGATAAGAGAAGACAAAAAGTATATAGATATTCCCTACGAATAAGTATAGCAAAGAAAACATGTAAAATCATCATGCAAGACTCAACACGAAATGCACATTATCACACATAGACATATCATAAACTTCGAAATAGAAAGTATAAGTAGAAAGCAAAGAAAAGTTTAAAGGTATGCAAGTGAAAGCTAAAGTTGATCAAACCGTATCCACTCTTTAATGGGAGTCATCAATTCCCGCAATTCCTGCGTCTGCTTTGAATTCGGTCTCGACTCGTACAAAACCTCCGCTAGGATGCTATTCTTTGTAAAAATCGTATAAACAAATATTGAAGAACAAAAACTTTTATTGATAAGTGATTTGCAATTACACTTATACAACAATCGCTCGAATATGTAGAGAAATCTAGTGATCGAAATAAGGTTCAAATCACTTATACATTTTCTCGTTAAACACTTATGAATATAGCGAAATCTAGATATTTTTGCTCTCTATCTATGCATACACTATGCACTATGACACACACTTAATCACTCACAATCCTCTCTTGCCATGAAATTGGTGAGTTTGGAGCCCTATTTATAGAGTACGAAGGGTTGCGTCTATCCAAACGAAGAGTCGTGTCCATTGGTGAAAGATTGCATCACTTCATTATGATTGGTTGAAGTGGTTTGATCTTATCCATAATGGAAAGGCACCTTTTCATGACTGGTTAACTTCCAAAAGGTGTCTTTTCATTTGGTAGTTGAATGCGGTTGATGGTGGTTGATCGTTCTTATTCGGCAGTTAAAAGAAGAGAAGAGTTGACCAAAAAACCATCAAGGTCGAGACTACGAATAATTGTCCTGATCGTGAATACTTGGTTGGTAACATTCTATTGTGAAAGTCAACAAGTCACGACCACGATATGTGTGTCACGATCGTGACATGCCTTTTTCACATGATTCCTCTTTGCGATTTCTACCGATCTTTGACATCTTCGATCCTTTGCTAATTCTTTAAGTTCCACACATCTTTTTGCACATTTTTTACTCTTTTTGCATAAATTTCCAACTTTAATCATTTTACTTCCATGATTTACCTAGAACCTACATTTGCATAAAAAACAACTACATACCACATGAAATTTTTTAAATGAAGTATATAGTGACTAAAACCATAGTGTTTAATGATTGAAAATATCATGGTTATAAGTGTAAATATACACTTATCAATAATATCCATGTGTAATCGATTGCAATTTCCATTGGTTATTGATACCCCAAATAGTATTCAATTGAGATCTAGGTCATCAACCTTTCAAGGAGTATTTCTTTTTCCAAGAATGAATCGGCCAGTAAGGGAATATGCACGCTACTTCACCCTATTTTAATTGATTTCTTGAGTTATTTTGACAAACTTAAGGCCTCCTTTCTCCGAGATAGCGGCTTTGGAAATGATTGAAACTGCAACACCCGATTTTTCCTTCGTAATCTGAGCATAAGAACTTTTCTTGAGAGTTAACCGACTCAATTAAGAAAGATTTCTTGTTGAACATGTGTGCAATATTGAAATCGCATGTAGAGGCCGAAGCACCTGCCATGATCAGGAAGTTTTGAACAATAACGACAGCGACAACTAGGGTTAGGTCATCGCCTATTCTCATTCCCCTTTTCCCTAATAATTCCCGTCCCATCATAATTATGATTATTTGTTTTCTTTCCTTATTTTTTGTTTCTTGTGAAATAATCAACATCTAATATTTTAATGAGTATCCACCATGTAATTAATTTCTTCAACTATGGATATAACGGTACACAACACTATATGTAAATAGTTTTACTGCTAGGTTGGGTCATACACGTTTATTATAAAAGATAAATGTCGATCTTTCATATTCACTACTCATATCTATCTCTTCTAATTGGCAAGATTTTGTTCAGAAATGTAAAACTGGTTGATGTAATGAGATAATTTAGATTTATAATGGTTGTGTATACCTGATAATGTAAAATGGATTTTTACAAAATATAAGATATATAGTTGTTATTGTAATTTAAAGTATCCCTCTTACTCGTGTGATAAATTTTTTATCTATCAGTGTGGTGATATTTTGTTATTTTAATTTTGGTAAAATGGTTTGTTTGGTTATGTACTCTCAAATCTATAAAATTCTTCTTATTGTAGAATTCATACAACTACAAAAAGTAAAAAAAGGACGCCCTGTATTTGGTTGTATTTCTTGTAATGGAATAAGATCGCGACTTTGATTAAATGGACTTTTTAGAGTTGTTAACATGTTTATATCGATGCGTTTTTAGTTGAAGTGATGAGTTGCAATGAGACTATTAGTTGATTGAACAGGTTGTAGATAATTCTAGAATTGGAAACTCAATATTTAGTGACCGCTTTAAACGATTATTACATAATTTAGTTCTTATAGTTTTTTTTTTTTGCAAGATTACGGAGAACTTAATTAATGTAATTTTTTCAAACTTGCGTACTTAACAGACCTTTAAATCAAGTTGCTCATTTATCAACTGAGACGATTGACTTGACATGTAGAATGACTTGGTATTGTATTTGTTCATATTTGATTAGTACCGTTATCTCTGATTTAAATAATGTGACCGTATTTTCACTAAATATCTTAATAGGAGTTACTTTTCTCTAGGCTAATATGTGTTTAAAAGCTTAGTTAATAATTGTTTTATTCTTTTTGACATGAATTAGTATTATAATCATGTTAACAAAGTAGTCATCGCATGAGTAAATAATACGATATTTTTAAAAAATAATTGAGATGCGAAGATGGAGTTAGTTAATTTTTTTCTTTCTCAGGGCCGCTCCATTTTTTTATTCTCGGGTGGAATTGTTTGAAAAACATCTTTTCCATTTAATAAATCAAAATAAATAAAGGTGATATAATAATTGCGAATGTGATATATCCTAACAACAACATTTATAATAATAATAGAGCTTTTTTTATTCGTTCCATTGAGTTTATATTAATAACAAAGAAAAATCTCCACCCCATTCAAATATAGGTCTGAACTTGTAACCTTTACGATCATAACTTAAAGCATCTTTAGTAGCTTATCTTATCCACAAATTATTTTGACACATAGGAAGAAATAGATAATAAATTTGAAAATGCATCTTTAATAGTTTGCCTATCTCATATTCCCTATATAATGTAGCGTTATCTTTCATCTCAAATTGTAGATAATGTTTATTTAGTTTTTTAGATGTTGACCACCAAATAAACATTACATTGTCTATTTTTGAGACTATTACCACGTCATCAAAAAGAACTTCTATACTACATACCACATAAAATTGGAATCCACAAACTACTAAAAATGCTCTTAGTCTCATCCATTAGAATAAGATCTTTACCACATAATAATGTCAATGGGAATAAAAACTGCAAAAGCTGAAGCTTTAGTAATACTAACATAAATAATGGTCTTCGCATACTGAATAAAAATATCACTAATAAAGGTTTTGAAGCAAAGATCTGTTTGATGTGAACCTCAAAAAGAATCATTCTAAACTAATGAGCCGAAAGCTTAAAGCAATATATTAAAATTCCAATATTTTTGTTTGCTTTTCTTTTTTTATTTGATAAAAGCTTATATAACATAAGTCAATAATACAAGTCAGCCGATTTATAGTTTTTTTTTTAAAAAAACCGAAGCCACAACTCAAGCTTTGAGCATCCCAACTAGGTTGACACCCCCAAAGGACAAGAGAAGCAACATGACCAAAAATTCATTAATAAAAACTAGATCGAATGTCTCGAGAAGGGACAAACGAAACTAGTTAAGTACAAAAAATAAACATGTTCGGATTAGTAAATACATCCAAAATCGCAAACCCTATGAAACTAGAATTATTACATTTGAAAACAAACCAAGTAAAATAAATACAAGAAAGGGTATGATCTTCCGAGCTCAACACACCCTCAAACACAAACTTATTACACCTCTTTCAAAGTAGCCAAGCACAACAAAATCAAACAGAAGTGGCAAACTCATGCCTTGGTCCACACCGAAAAGTTTCTCTCCATAACGAAAGAAAGTCAATTGCCGACAATGGAATCACCAACGATAACCCAAATGTATTAAAAAAGCATTTCCAAATCAATGCGCTTTCCATATAATGGAAGATAGCGTGTTCAAGGCTCTAGGGAGCATCACAAAACGGGAATTTTGAATCAAACACATTCGGACAACCTCTATGAAAAAGGAAGTTTCTAGTTGGAAGCCTCCCATGCATTAGTAACCACACAAAGAATTGGATCTTCGGTAGTAATCTAGACTTCCATAATAACACAAAATCAAACTCCGGAGAAGAGTTTACAAGCCCACAGTATGCCTCTACATAAAAGGATTTAGCCGAATACACGATCTTATCATCCGGCTCCCATTTAAAGACGTCACAATCCCTACTCCACCACAATCCAGGTTGCTGCCCCTGTGCCGAAATAGCCCCAAATAAATTCGGGCATGCTTGAACGATCCAATTCCGTAGCTCCTTGCACCTCGCTCTCATCGACAATCTCAAATTGCGCTTCCAAAATGGTCTTAGTACGCATCGACACCAAATAACACCGCACAAGCCTCCCTAATGTTACAAGACTTACGATTGCATAATAAATAAATATCGGGGAATAACGTTGCCAACGATAAACTTACCGTCCAATTATCGTTCCAAAAAGAACATAACTCACCAGAACCAATTGACAACTTTGTGTTTGATTTGAAAATCTTCCAAAAATTATCATTACCAATACAACATGAGAAAATGTTCTTCCAAATATGCGAGAGCTTCCAAGTATCAACATGATCAAGTTCTGCCCACGACGGAAAATCATACTTATCAACACAAATTTGCCGCCACAACGAGTCGAGTTCCGACACTCTAATCTTCCAAATCCACTTAAGAAGAAGGTTCCTATTAACCAATTTTAAATCCCGAATATACAAACCTCCAAGACTTTTGGGTAGAACAATGGTACTCCAATTCACCTTACAAAACCTAATCGAATTTGCAACCCCTCTCCAAAGAAAGTTCCGCATTAGTTGGGTAAGTTTGGTATTCACTGAACTCGGCAATTTTAGGATAGAGAGCAAATAAATTGGAAGGCCGAAAGCACCGACTTAATAAGTGTCACACTCCCCGCATAAGAGAGGCAATTCCCTCTCCAAATCGATAAATGACTAAGAAATGCTCGGTTTATTGATGAAACAATTCTAACATCAATGTGTACCTTTTAGGGTTATATGTGGATGCTTACATAGTATCAAAGTCAGGTGGGTAATGTTGTGAGATGGGTATCGTTAATAAGCCGATTTATAGTTTATCAACAGTTTACCTATATTTTACTTATAGTTATATTAAAATGATATAGTATCATTACAGTTAAGTATTTCTTTTTTAAATTTTTATTGATGATTTGTAAATCATAAGCTTGTTAATGAATTCTGGAAACAATACAAAAACATATGTTTTAGGCCCTATCACAAAAATAATGTTTTAGGCTCTAGTTTTTGAACTACAAATCAATTCAATTCAACCTAGTTCAATTCAGTTCAATTAAGCCAATTTCAGTTTAATTCAACTACGCGTAGTTATAAATTTACAGTGAGATAGGTTCAGTTCAGTTCAACTCACTTCAAAATAATTTACTCCAATTCAATTCAATTTGGTTCAACTTTAAGAAGTTTAATTATAGCAACAATAGACATTATATTTTTCTAATAATTTACTTATAATTATGTCTAATTAATGTGTGTGTGTTATAATTCTTTGTTTATATTAAGTTTGTAATATGTATAGTTACATATAATTATAACAATGTAAAATTTATAAGTTAACTATAAAAGAATATGTGAATTTAAATAACAAATAAATAATTTGAAAATAATATATCAATATCAATATAGTTTGGAGTATAAATATGAATAATACATATTAAAAAAAAATAAAAAGAAATAAGTGTTTGAAATAAAGATAAGAAAAAAATACAAAAACGGAAAGAAATCGGATCATTAAAAAATTAAAAATAAGTTAAAGTAAAATCGTAAAATAAGAAATTGAAAATTTTAAAATCAGTGGTTTTGTTACATGGACGGTATCAACTAAAATCGTATCCCAAAACTTATATGGTCATGTTAATTTCAGTTGTCTCGAACAAATGTCCTACATGAACAATATCATCATTATTATATGAGTATTTATGGGTTAAAATTCAAAAATAAATCTATGAGGACTCGAGTCTAAAGTGAAAAATATCATATCATTATGAAAATTTGTTATATCCTCAAACCAATAACATGCAGCATCAAAGTTATGCTCTGATGCTAATGATGTGGATGAATCATTGTAATGTCTGACAAAGGAGATACGTCAAGTTGATCAATAATAACATGTGAAACAGCTAATACTCCGTGTTTGTTGTGTGTCCTCCAACAAGTTTTGTAATTATCTCATATAAACCTCAAAAGGAACTCATTGAGATTAAGATTGCTTCATCTATATAAGGAGCATTATATATTTATAGCAAAGCAATGCGAGATTCCAACACACACCCCTTATGCCCAAATCTTATGGTGGATGGATTATCATTGGGTGCCCCATCTCACAACATTACCCACCTGACTTTGATACTATGTAAGCATCCACATATAACCCTAAAAAGTACACATTGATGTTAGGATTGTTTCATCAATATACTGAGCATTTCTTGGTCATAACCAAAAATTGTATTCCAACACATCATAGTGATAAAAATTTTTAATGGGCTGATTAGTTTTCAATCAAGGGGGTGCTCATTGGTTCTTTATTCGAGGGATGATGGTTGGAACAAATATTCAATATCAGGTAGAAAGTTGAGAAGATTTTCGTTTATAAGCAAGAACAATATATATCTTCAGTAAAATAAGTTCATTTCAGGTAAAAACTTTATCAAATTTCTTCGAAACTTAGGCCAATGTAGACAATATCATATAATTATTGTAATATGTATTGTTCTCGTGTCACAACAGTTTTTCTAATACTACAAAAATATGAAACAAAGATAGTAGAAAGATCAAATGTATAGTTAGTCCTCTGAACTTAGATGCCATACCCAACTTTGAAAAGTCCCTAGCAACTCCCTAAACTTAGCAAACATGCACTCAGGATCTCAATAATGCCAATCTATATGATTATAATTAGTAATATTCTATAGTCCCCTTCAAATGGGAACTGAACTTCAATTAAAATTTGTCAATCTATGCCTAGGCTATGCTAGAATGTAGCCTACTTATTTTTTTAGATATAAAAAAAATAGCAAAAAGCTCTTTTCACTCTATACGATAAAATGGAGCCAACTTAGTTATTTTATTTGTATATGACATATAAAATAATTATAATACACAACTGCAATAAAAATTATAATAACTTATGCCTAGCTAGCATATAGCCTGCCTATGTTTAAAGAGACAAGGCTCTATCAACCCATAGGCACATATAGTGAAAATGCATGAACTTTGTTTATTTTCTCAATTTAATAATATGATATGCCCTCTCTTAAAACTTAAAAGGAACCAAAATCGTGTCCAAGGTTTAAATTATACTAATGGTAAGAAATTGCTCCTGAAAATTATTAATAAATTGCATGACCTTCCCAACTATGTTTCGTTTTGCTAAATATTATCTGATTTTAAGGATTTAGATTTTATTAGGTTCTTGGTTGATTCATTATAATCTTAATCGATTTTTTCACATTTTTTATGTCTCCATCCGATTCTTAATATTTGTTGTTTTAGACTTTTTACTTTGATCCCTAATGGAAAAAAATCTTCTATCCTTAATTACCTGTCCCATCCTCGTCCTCTATTCAAAAATTACCAAATTTCAATTTTTATTATATTTTAATAGATATTAATTTCTCTCTCCTATTTTTTTTATCCCATAAAAATTAACATGTGGCAATTTTTAAATGGGGGATAGAAGATTTTTTTCCGTTCCTAATACTTGTCATTTTAAAATATTAATGTACTTTTTAATAAGATTTTCCTAATTTACCTTTGCATTAATTAGGAAAGAGATTGAATGTAAATTAATTTATAAGTTGGTAATTAAGAAGAGAGGGAATATTATTATAAAGTAGAAGGAATAAATTAATCATTTTAATTATTTATTAAATATCTTATTGATTTTGATGAAAAATCTAAAATGACAAATATTAGGAACCGGTATTTTTTCATATTTTTTCATGATGCAAATGTCTAGAGAACACAAATCTTAATTATCCAATTTCAAGGTTCCATGATATTTGAATCAAGATTAATGCTTCTGATATTTATTAAGAACAAGACAAAGTTCTTAAAGTATATGTTTCTCGTGTTTTTGAAATTTTTTGTTAAGTAAAATTAAGTTAGATCTATGATTTTCATTTTATATAGAGATATATTTAAAATAATTTTTCTATATTATTGTATTTAATTATTATTAATTAATCGAATTTATAATTTTAATATATATTACTCCCTCCGTTTAGTAAATATTGTCATTTTAGAGGGATTTCATTATCTTTTTTTTATTGTCATTTTGTATTTCCAAGATATTTTTTCCAAGTTTTCCATTCCTACCCCTATTAATTTGTTCAACTTCCAAGATAATTATATTCTAATTTCCAATAATAAGAGAAGATTATAGATCAAATTGTTTTTATTGAACAAATTAATAGTCTTGAAAATTGAATGGGATATTAATGAAAGGGTAAACTAGTAAATCATTTCATTTGATTAGTTGTTATCTTAAAAACTGTGAATTAGTTAAAACGACAATATTTAGTAGACGGATGGAGTATTATAAAATTTGAAAAATATTCAAATGTAAACTTGATTAATTCTTGATTTAGCCTCGCTAAACCCCGGAGACTTGTCCGTCTGACTAGCTTCTAAATTGTTATGCATATCCTATTATACCTTGGGCTATTCAAAATACTAGTCATATACGTATTGACACAACCAGTGGCGGAGCCAGGGGGTGGCGGGAGGTGGCGGCCATCCCCCCTCTCCGCCGGGAATTTTACACCCTTGATATGATCTAATGCTGCCACTGGCGCCCACATGCAACCTTCGCCTACCCAGTTTTATAAAATTTTATGCTTTTGTAATATAACTATAAAAATAGAGCAAAGAAGAAACTAAGTTGATGTAAGAAAGTGAGACGAAACAAAGAGACATTAATCATTATAAAGGATGATGATTTGAGAACACTAATTGTAGTAGTGAAAATTGAAAAAACGAAGACAATGAAAACTGGGAAGAAGAATAAAAAGGGTATAAACCAAATAAAGAGATTGAAGGTGTCCAATAAAGATGACGACCGTCATATGAACTTAAGTTTTGCTTGACACGTGTGCATTATATTCTCATTTCTCACATCACACTTTTTCATATTTGATATTCATCTAAATTATATTTTTATTTTCTTTTTAAATTTTGTTCTAAAATTTACTATGGTGGAATTATTTTCAATTTTCGATTCAATTATTATATTACGAGAGCTTCTAATATTTTTAAAGAAAGGTATACGTTACAATTGTTTTGTTTTATTTAAAATAATTCATAATTTAGAAAATAATACATATGCTGTTAAATTTATAATATATATTAATTCTAGTGACAAATATTTTATTCTAACAATTGAAATTGGAGCTATGATTTAAAAGGTTACAAGTTTGAATTTACATACGAGTGATGCAGAGATTTTAATTTATTTGAACAACAACATAATTTTAGTTATGGTTTAGCTTGACAATAAAATTTTGTGTGAGGTTTTTGTAATTACTAATTTGGATATTGAGTATAATAAATTGGAATATTATGCTTAATTTGATGATTTTTTGAAAAATTAAAAGAAAAACTTTATTTTACATTTCA
>CATIWQ010017085.1:0-35000 GCA_949673415.1 Euphorbia schlechtendalii | reverse complement strand
TAGTTTGATGCTTTTTAGGTTTTGAAATGGATTTGGTGCTGAAAACAAAGGAATATCAAGTTGTCCAAACTGTTAAAAGTTGTTAGTACGAATGTTGGCTTGTAGTCACTAAAGTCCAAGTCAAAAAGGGATCTTCTAACGTGCGCTATTTTCCCAGCATCGCAGCGCCACTACAATGTCAAGAAAGCTAATTTGAAATCTCCACGTTGCATCTCGCGCATTCTCTATAAACAAAGATGTTTTGAGGAATAAAATCTTGATGAGAAATTAGTCAACGGATTAATATCGCACCTCAACAGACAAAATCACTATCTCTAAACGTCTTTAAAGATATCTCAAATGGGAAGAAATTGAAGTTGTGAAGAGAAGAGATTTTAAAGATAAATTCAGACGATAAGTTGTAACAACTACTTCCATAAATCTACAACTATAAATAAAGACTAAAGTAGACGTTTACAACTTGATGAATCACCTCTATTTCTAAAGAACTGAAAATCTGTTTAATCAATCACAACATTCTAAAATCCCTCAAGAAAATCTCAAAGCAAATAACTAATTTCATATTCAGTTTGTAATAGAGTGAATCAAATTAGACTTAAAATCTATCAAAGTCATTCATTGTAAAAGAACCAACATTTTACAAGTTGAGTTCATGTTTGTGTTTTCGTCTTCTAAATTGATTGATTACAATTTGATAAGAGTACTCAAAGTGAACGAGTGATAGTTAGCTTGGAAGGTACTCGTTGTAATCCATCAACCCGCTGTCAAAGGCTTCTCCGCCTAGTTAAAGGAGTGAACACTAGTGGATTTAAGCTCGGAAAAGAATCCGGGGACTAGATGGGGCTGTGGACCTAACTAGGATAAATTCTCAGGTGTAAAGTGCCTTTACCTTATCTTTTATCTTTGTCAGCTTCCGCTCAAACATAAGATTCATTCTTTCTGTTTTATTTAGCTTGAAAACTAACCGAAGCTGAGTAAGATTTTACTCAGTACAGTTGATCAAACCAAAGTCAGTTCAAGCTGAGTGGTTTGTAGTGTTTTTATCCCATAGTTTGCACACAACATTATATACTCAGCATACATTAACTTATCTTGGCTAAGAATCTTTAAATTATAAAATTAACAAGTTAATCGACATTCACACTCTCTCTGACGAGTTCTATAAGCTATACGGACCAACAAGTGGTATTGGAGTGGTCAACTTAAGACTTCACAATTATGTACACAAAGATTTGAATGGCTTATAACAATCCATCATACATTCTAGTCATGGGCAGACATCACTCCTTAAAGAAGGAATGTATGTAACGAGACCTTTGATCTTTGACGGCCAACATTATTCTTTCTGGAAAAATAGCATGAAAAATTTCATACAATAAAGAGCAGGCAAGCATGGTTGGTTATTGAGCTTGACCCTCGTATTTCTATACTAGTGAGGAATGGGCAGAGTGTTCTTGTTAATCTTAAAGATTATGATTATGCTGACCTTTAGCTTCTCAAGGAGAATGCGAAAATCATCAAGCACTTACATTGTGCGTTAGACTTGTCTGAGTTTAACAGGGTATCAAGATGTGAGACAACATAGAAAATTTAGAGGAAGCTTGAAATCACCTATGAGGGGACTAATAAAGTGAAGGAGACCATGATCAACTTGATAACAAAGGAATATGCGTTATTCCTGATAAGCGCTAGTGAGGGTATTCAAATGATGAATACAAGGTTTGTTAACATCATCAATGAACTCAAGATATTGGGAAAGAAATTTCACTAAGGACGAGATGATGAAGAAAATTCTGAGAAGTCTCATTAAGGAGTGGGATGCCAAGAAGAGTGCAATAATGGAAGCTCATGATTTGAAGACCTATAGTGTTGGTCTTTAGCCTTAATAATCATGCAAAGGGGGGTGAATGCAGATTACCTTGTTCCTTATAGATTTAAAAAATGATTGCTAAGTTATTTTAACGAGCATGCCGAGTGACTTAAACTGAGTGCACTTTTAGTCTAAAAACTGTAAACTACTCAACTTCGCTGACTTAGTTTACCTTCAAGTTGTGCTGAGCAATCTTACTTAGCTCAGGATGGTTTTTAAGCATATATAATAAAATGAGAGATGTTGTATTAGTGCAAACACTAATAAGGCAGTAAAAAACATTAAGGAAAGAGAACACCTGAGATTTTATTCTAGTTCGGCTCCTAGCCTACCTCCAATCCCTGGATTCATTTCTGTGCTTTAATCCAAAAGTGATTTCTTTCTTTCAATAGGCGGTGAAGCGTTTACAGTGGGTAGATGATTACAGAAAGTACCCTCTTTTCTAATTAATGCTCAATAGTCAGTTTAGGTACCCTTCCTAAACTGACTCACTCAGATAATTTAGAGTAATTAAGAATAGAGGATTTCAACTTATAAAAATTGTTGAATCCTTTATAATGTAATAGCTTAGCTAAGATTCTAATCCTATATGATTTCTCTCTAAACAAACTGATTGGAAACTGGTTATTTACTTTTGATTACTTAAATTGGAATTTCTAAACACTATGATTGATTTTACAGAGTTTCAGCTCTTAAGAAATTCGAGGTGATTCACCAAGTTGTAATATCTGCTCCAGTCTATATTTATAGTTGTAGAAGCTAGAAGTAGCCGTTGCAAACTTGTCATCTTGACTTGTTCTTCAAAATCTCTTCTCTTCACAACTTTCAAAGTTGTTTGAAATAGATTCTAAGACGTTTAGAGATAACAACTAAAAATGTTGAGGTGCGAGATTAATCCGTTAATCTTTGATTCATTAATCACTCATTTCTTCAAGTAAATCTGTTTGAGAGAGGAGTGTGAGAGATGCAACGTGGAAGATTGCAGTTAGCTGCTTTGCTGATGTTGCAGAATTGCATGGAGACACTGAAAAATGACGCATGTCAAAAGATACCATTTTGACTTGAACGTTAGTGAGGTATCTCCAACATTCCGTACTAACACCTTTTGGTTTTGAGGACTACATGAATATACATTTTGATTTCAATGCTTTTTACCTGAAAAGCATCAAAGGGGATATTCTATTTTCATAGAAACAGTTAAACGGACAAGTGTAAAAATGAAAGTAAGTGTCTCAAGTTACTTAGCTTTTATCAAAATAAAAGCTACTCAGCTAAAGCTGAGTTATATCACATAAACTAAGAAGTACACAACCACTCAAGTGTTTCTTCTCTAAGCTGTAACTTAATTAAGACTCATCAAAATCGAGTTGTTTTCCTCAAAATAACCTCAAGTTAAACTTGCTTAATTAAGAGTCTTCTTAGTACCTAATTAATTTCACTATCCTAAGAATTTTGTTATTTCTAAAACTCTAAGTACAATGAAGTACTATTAACTTGGGTTCAATAGTCTCCCTCATTTTAGAATAAGTAACAAATTAGGTAGTAGAAGAAATTAATTAAATAAATAGTTTATGGATATAGGAATACCTGATAAGTGATGTAAGATTCCCTAATGCTGAGTGAACTCCTTAGCAAACATAGACTCCCCCATGCTGAGTAGATTTCCTTCCATTAGCATCACCTCCCCCATACCTAGAGAACTTTTCTTTATCTTGGGACTTTATCTTACTCAACTTCTCCTTTCAAGTTGGTCTTCTGTTAATTCCAACAACAATATTATTTATGCAAGAATCACACAAATATATTAAGTTAAGAAGCTTTTAACTTGGATAGAAACTTGCAATTTTTTCATTGAATAAACTCAGTAAGTACACAGGTAGTGTCACATACTAAGTTTTACAAAATAAGCACTATTAAAAAAAGTTTCTATTCTATAGGCTATCTTCGCAGCTTGGGGTCCCTCCCTTTAAGATTTTAAGAAGAAGATGAGTCTCCCCCTCTTGGTGAGTTCCTTGGGTGTTGTTGCTCCAATGGACGTTGCAATCTTGGTTGGATATTCGATCTCTGATGCTGAGCATCTTTGTTAGCATCTTCAACTACTTTCTCCCCCTTTGTTTTCTACTCCATCACAATTTGCTTAAAGCAGATTAAAGGAGTCAATTGTAGTTTAAAAATCCTCCTGCTTTCCTATGATAGTTGGCGATAACTCATTCTCTAGCTTTTATTTTCCTTGCATTGATAAAACCTCTTACTCGTTTAGCTCTTGCAACATCAAATGATTACACCTTTTGAGAAAAGGAATCGAATCCTTGGGAAGAAATTTTTTGAAACACTACAGTAAACCTCTGAAATCAGCTGCTGATAATGCAATCTTCAACTTAGCTTCCATCTCAACAGTCTTTGGACACATGAGAGTAAAATTTTAGTTGTATAATTTTTGTCATTTGCATCATGCTCTCCGGTTTTCGATCGATGAACTTTAGGTTGAAGATCATTGATTCTATCTACCAGGGTATTAAGCTCATGTGCAAAGTGAGGCCATTGCTGGGGTCGACTGACTTAGTAGGCTCTAGAAATAATTTACCCATGGCATCAATCAACACCTTTTGAGAGATCTTCACTACGTCTTTAGTATTTTTCTTTATTAAAGTGCAAGCTTAGTTGAGTTAATCACTCAGTGCATCGATGTTGAGCACTGGTTTATCCACCATCTTGACAATATCATCCACCTTCTTTACAATGTTATCCACCTTCTTATCATAGGCTATCATCAGCTTGACATCTTCTTCGTCATGTTGCACATGCTGTGAGATGAGTATTTATTGACATTCGGCTATTTAGAAATGTCACTGAGCTGCTTGTCTATGCTTGTCTTGATGTTGGCTTGCTCTTCGCCAAACTTATGGAACTACATAGTCTGTGTAGCTATACCTACATTGAGGCTACTCAACTGTTCCAAAGCAGTGTTAATAATATTCTTCACTTTACATGCCATTGCTTTTGCAATGACATTTGAAGTTAGAATAGATGACATAACTACATTGTGCAGAGCTGTAGAATCCGTCATCCCGATTAGGATCAACACCATTTTATCTATAAGTTCTTAGCCCTCTCCCTGGCTATGTGATTCTTGATGGCAAACACACTCTCTTGATTCATTTCGAATTCTTCATAGTAGATTACATCAGAGGGGATATTGGAGTACTCATCAAATTTTTTGGAATCTTAACCTTCTTCCTCCTGAACAAATCAATCAATTCTTGGGCTAGTGGCACTTGGCTAACTAACCCATCCAATTCAACATCAGTTTTGAGAGCAGGGAATTTAGCCCTTATTAGTTCACTAATCTGAGCCAAATTGTATTAATCACCTGAATCCTCTTAGATTGGATTGCTATTAGATGGAGTTGCTTCCTCGGTTATAAAATTTTCCTTAGCACCACCAATATTCGTTTCTCCCTATTGAGTGTAATTCTCAATGTGAGGGACTTCCTTAATTAAAAACATTAAGGGGGTTGAGGATGGTTGTGAAGAAAGGTTAGGTGTAGAAGAATTGGTTGGGGGAATTTCGAATGTTTGTACAGTTGAATGCGAAGAAGTATAAGTAAGTTTAGATTTTATAAGAGAAGGTATGATATTGATTTGAATTTGTGGAGGTGGTGAAGAAGGGTTGGTCTTTTCTTAGGAAAGTTTTGGAGAAGTATGAATTGGTGAATTTACATTAGAAGTATGTGTAGGAAAAGAAGAAGAAGGATTTATAACAAAAATAACAGTATGATTTACAAAAGAAGAATGGGAAGAAGATTTAGATACTTGTGGGTTGGTTGATTGATCCAAAGATGGATCGGCATCAGGTAACTCAGCCTGAGTTTTTGGTAGCTTAGTTTGCTGAGTGCAAATTAGGGGATTGGATGTTCTCCTCAGTTTGAGCAGATTCTTCCTGGTTGATGAGATCTATATCATCATCATCCTCATAGTTGGTCACTTGTAGTGATCTATTTGGTCTCACAATGGCAATCCTCTTCTTTTGAACTCCTTTTATCTTGGAGACCACTTTCTCAACTTGCTCAGCAGTGCCTAGACTAATAGTATCTTTGTCCTCTTCGAATTTCTTAGCTTCCTACTGAGAAGCCCCTTCCATAGTATCCTTGAACTTCCTCTTCCGCTCCCTTAGACCTTGTTGAAGCTCAGATGGAATCATATTTTAAACATTGGCTAGAATCTTTGGAAGAGGAGGAGGTAGAGATAATTTAGCTGTTGCAGCTTCCTTCTCTTCTTATATTACCTTTGCATTAGCTTCCCTCTAGGATCGGGTATTAAGCTTTAGTTTGTTCTTTGGCTGTGCTTGGGAATGAATAGCTAATGCCCTTGATTTTGCTGGGCTAGCTCTCTTCCTCTAAGCCATCGCTTTAACTCTTGGGCTTGTTAATTTAGTTGTTGTTCTTGTTGTTTGAACAGCTGATAGAGGTACCTCATCCACGGTTCCTTCATTGGATACCTCTAGGTAAGCCACAAACTTGAACACATCTAGCCTCACAAATTTTAATATTGTAGTAATAAGGCAACCATAATGGAATAGAGTACTTACCCTGGTGAGATGATGCAAAATCATTATTGGCCAGTTGAACTGCTTCCCTTCCACCATGTGATACACTATGCAATGCTCAAACTTTGTATATCTGGAGAGAGATCCTGATTAAGAGCTCATGGCAAGCTCTTTCCCTCTATGTCATTCCAAATGCACTAATTTCACCTGAGCCATTGTCATTTGGAAGTTCCCAATCTTCCAGGGTGGCATAGCTTCTTCATCACCATTCTTTCTCAACATAGTGCCTTTCAAAGGCATGCACAAAATTTTGGTAATCAACCTCGTTGAGATGAGGTAGGAATTCTGGTCAATATTTATCATCAAAATATCAAGAAATCCCTCGATTAGAGTTTGGAGTAGAACTTCTTCATCAATTTCTTGATCGTTGGCTTGTTAAGGAGTAGAAAGTATCTAAGATTCTATTACTTGATTACCTGGTGCATTGTTTTATTCTTTAGTAGTCCATCATCATCAAATTTAAACATAAGGCTAAAATCCTAATCCATTTCCCACTTCACTTAAGTGAACATTGTACCTTGAGGTAAAATTATCTTCTTAGTTATGCCATCGATGTTAACAAACATATTTCGCTAGGATTTGCCTTTAAGGATATACTGAACTTTGCCTTGAGATTGTTGAGAAGATGCCATTTTAAGAGATTTGAGAGAAAATAAATTAGGGTTCTTAAGAGAGAAATTGCTTTGAAAGTTCAAATAGCAAGTGAGTTTCTCTCTCCAGCTTGATCTCCCTTACATAGATGATTTCCCTACAACACAGTACGTGTCCTCTCCACAAGCAAAGATCAAGTTTAATGGTGAGAAGGAATAAGAATTTTACTGACTTAGTTAAACGACGTAGTTTAGGATTAGACAATTACAATTCAAAAAGACCTTGCAATAAAGTCGCTTTTGGAGATTTTAACCGGGAAGACTTAAACTAACCAAGTTAACACAAAAGTAAACAGGGTTAAATACGTGTTACCTTATTTTGCTCAACTTTGATCTTACTTTTCAACAATTGGAAAAATTTCTGAGATTTCATCAAATTCGGTTCACCATACCTATTAGCTCTCTAAGAATGTTAAATTGCTCCTTTGTTAATGGCTTGGTGAATATATCAGCTCGCTGCTCCTCCGAGGGAACATATTCTTGACATCTCCCCTTAGTACATGATCCCTTATGAAGAGATATCTTATATTGACATGCTTCATCTTGTCATGTTGAACTGGATTCTTAGACATGTCAATTGCACTCTTGTATCACCTATAACTTTGAGGCATTTTGACTTTATACCATAATCCTCCAGTTGTTGCTTAATCCATAGCAATTATTCTACGTAAGTTTATGCTGCTATGTACTTAGCTTCTACAATACTCAGCGCAACAGAAATTAGCTTCTTGTTGTACCAAAAGACAAGACATTCTCCAAGTAACTAGCATCCTCTAGTGGTGCTTTTCCTATCGAGCTTGTCCCTTCCATAATATGCATCTATGTATCCTCTAGGAGCGAAATATGATGTTGGGATACCATAGACTTGCATCAATATAACCTTGCAAGTACTAGAGAATTTTCTTAACAATTGCTAAGTGAGATTCTTTGGGCTCAGCTTGATAATGTACACAATAGCATATAGATTATTGAATATCAGGCTTACTAGTAGTTAAGTAAAGAAGGGAGCCAATAATACCTCTATAGAACTTACTACCTACAAGCTTACCAGCTTCATCCTTACTCGAGATTGTTTTAGTGGCCATGGGAGTGGACATTGGCTTCAAATGCTCCATATCAAACTTATTCAGGACTTCTTTGGCATATTTAGCTTGGCTAATGAGATTCAATCTTCACTTTGCTTGATCTGTAGTCCGAAGAAAAAGTTGAGCTCTCCCATAATTGACATTTCAAACTCGCTCTTCATCTGTTTGCCGAACTCCTTGTAAAGCTTTTCATCAGTTGCTCTAAATATGATATCATCTACATAAATTTAGACTAGTAACACATGTTCCTTCCTTTGCTTGATAAACAGAATTATATCTGCTTTGCCTCTTTCATAGCCTTTGTAGAGTAGGAAGTTTGTCAACCTCTCATACCAAGCATGAGTTGCTTGCTTCAATCCATAAAATGCTTTCTTCAATTTGTAGACATGCTCTGGATTCTTTGCATCTTCAAAGCCTAGGCGTTGGTGCAAATAAACTTCCTCTTGAATGAAGCCATTTGGGAAAGCACTCTTGACATCCATTTGAAATAGTTTGAAATTCATATGGGATGCAAATGCACCAAGAATTGTAATTACTTCAAGATGAGATACAAGTGCATAGTTCTCATCATAGTCGATTTATTCTTGTTGGTTGTAGCTTTGAGTAAGAAGCCTGATGATATTTCTAACAATAATGCCATCTTCATCAAGCTTATTCTTGAATACCCATTTGGTGTCGATGATTGATTTCCCTTTAGGCTTAGGAACTAGATCCCAAACATCATTGCACTTGAATTGATCAAATTCCTCTTGCATTGCGATCATCCAATAGCCATCTCCTTCTACATCTTCAAACTTCTTAAGTTTAATCAATGAGATGAAAGCTGGATGGCTCATCATCCTGCAAAGCTGACCTCGCTTCATAACTAGATTATGTACATCATCAATAATATTCTTCATTGGGTGATTGCGATGAGTTCTAATCTCCCTTGGAAGACTTGGATCTACAACGGTAGTCTCTACACTAGGTTATTGAGGTTCAGGTTGATCTTCAGCTTCATTGAAGTTGATAGAAAGATCTTCATTAGCTTTTACTTCCTTAATTTCTGGCTCTTATGTTGGGTTGGGAAGCATAGAGAGTGGCATGCTGAGCTGATTATCTACTTTGATTAATCCTTCATCTTCATTAGATGGACGTCTATCTACATTATTAGTTTCATCAAAATATTCATGCATAGACTCCTCTAAAAGACCATTTCTCTTAACATATATTCTATATGCCCTTCTGTTAGTTGAGTAACCTAGAAAGATACCTTCATCAACCTTCAGATCAAACATACCTAGTTGCTCCTTGGTATTCAATATAAAAAACATACAACCAAAGGATGTGAGATGACTAATCTTACGCTTGCACCCTCGTCAAAGCTCATAGGGTGTTTTCTCCAAAATTGGGCGAATTAAAACCCGATTAAGGATATAATAGGATGTACTAACAGCTTCTTTCCAAAAGTACTTTGGTAGATTATTATCACTCAACATGGATTGAACCATCTCAACTATGGTTTTGTTCTTCCTTTCTACAACCCCATGCATATATGGAGCAGAAATGTTGTGGTTAATACCATGCGCTGAAACAAATTCTTCAAAATGGAAATTCTTGAATTCACATCCATAACCACTCTGGATTCTACAGATTTTAATTCCTAGTTCATTCATTATTTGGAAACTGAGTTTGATAATAAACTCAAATGTTTCTTCTTTGCTACTTAGTAAGACTATCCATGTGAATCTCATGAAGTCATCCACAACCACCATGGAAAACCTCTTTCATCCCATGCTTATAGGTTGAACAAGCCAAAAAGGTCCAGGTGGAGGAGCTTCAACGGTCTCTTAGTTACTACGTTGTTAATTGATTTAAATGACTTTCTAGCCTACTTACTAAGTTAACAAGCTAAGCACAACCTATCTTTCTCGAAGCTTATATAGGGTAAACCCACAACTAGTTGCTTTTTGGTCAGTTTGGATAGAATGTTCATATTTATATGACCCAATCTTCCATGACAAAGCCACAAACTATCCTCATTATGTACGAGATAAACGTGTTTGGAGCCTGGGAATAAATCAATCATTTAAACATTATTGATTCTAGGAGTAAAGAGAATAGTGTCATATAGTCAATAACTGAGCAACCTGCTAAGTCAAATGTAACTAACCTACCATTGTCGCAAAGATGGGTTATGTTAAGAAGATTGAACTTGAGTCCTTTAACCAGAGATACCTCCTCGATTGAAGGTGAAACACCCACATTAGCGCTTCCAACAATCTTCCTTTTAGTTTTCTCCAAAGCTGACACTCCCATTTCTTTTGCACTCTAATGAGATGAACTGAGTTTCATCTCCTGTCATATGTCTCAAGCACTCGTTATAAAAAAACCACATTCTTGTATCATCAGTGGATCTCAAGCTCACCTACAAAAC
Organism: Euphorbia schlechtendalii; assembly: GCA_949673415.1. Taxonomy (NCBI): domain Eukaryota; kingdom Viridiplantae; phylum Streptophyta; class Magnoliopsida; order Malpighiales; family Euphorbiaceae; genus Euphorbia; species Euphorbia schlechtendalii. Next base: position 24,374 of record CATIWQ010017085.1, on the reverse strand, counting down.
AATTATGTTTTCATAGATACCCATTCTTTCAAGCTGGATCCTCCTTTGTTAACAGTGCTTAAGTTACTCAAGTAGTACTCATCGTAGTAACCATTTTTATGCACCGCACAGGATAGTAGCATGTCCAGCCTTCCTACAAAAGCCACACACCACTTTTGGTGTAGACTGGCTCACTTTCTTCTTTAGAGAAGATTTCTTCCCCTTATTAGAATTGCGAGTTTGGTTAATCAGTGCTTGACCGTTGGGTAGAGGAAGCCATTCCTTTAAAGCTGCTAGCTCATCAGTCAACTCATCTAATCGCTTAGTGAGCTTCCTATTATGACCTTCATGATACTAAGCATTTTCTTGAAGAAAGCAGATATCAAGGGATAAAGAAGCAATAGTGTCTTCCTGATCCTCACTTCTCCTCACTAGCACCTTGATGTTCTTGATCGACTTATTAGTCAGCTTCATAAAATTCTAAGAGTACCTGGGTGAACTCTTCTATTGATAAAGTGATTTTAGAATTGACCTCAGCTTGGGGGTTCTTTCCTTTGTTTTGATAAACTCTTTAGTTAGCAACGTAATGGTTACCATTTGAGGTAGATGCTGAGCTCTTGTCATTCTCTCCATCAATCAGAGGTTGGCGGAATCGGTTACTTCTTCATCAAATGATAAAGATTCTTCTGAATCGCTCCATATTGCACTTGCTTTTGTACCACTTATTCATCTGCTTAAGCCTTAATAATCGTGTAGAGGGGTGGGGGAATGTAGATTAACTTGTTCCTTTTGGATTTAAAAAATGATTGCCAAGTTATTTTAATGAGCATGCTAAGTGACTTAAATTTAGTGCACTTTAAGTCTAAAAATTGTAAACTACTCAGTTTCACTAACTTAGTTTACCTTCAAGCTGTGCTGAGTAATCTTACTCAGCTTAGGATTATTTTCAAGTAGATATAATAAAACGAGAAATGATGTATGAGTGTGAACACTGATAAGGCAGTAAAAGATATTAAGGAAAGAGTACACCTGAGATTTTATCTTGGTTCCACCCCTAACCAACCTCAAGTCCTTGCATTCCTTTCCGAGCTTTAATCCATTAGTGATTTTGTTCCTTCAACAGGCGGAGAAGCATTTATAGTGGGTAGATGATTACACAAAGTACCCTCATTTCTAACTACTGCTCAATACTCAGTTTAGGTACCCTTCCCAAACTGACTCACTCTGATAATACAGAGAAATTAAGAATAGAGGATTTCAACTTATAAAAATCATTGAATCCTTTACAATGTAATAGCTTACCTAAGACTCTAAGCCTATCTAATTTCTCTCTAAATAAACTGATTGGAAACTGGTTATTTGCTTTTGATTACTTGAATTGTAATTTCTTAACGCTGGGATTACTTTTGCAGAGTTTCAGCTCTTAAGAAATTCGAGTTGATTCACTGAGTTGTAATGTCTGCTCCAGTCTATATTTATAGTCGTTGAAGCTGGAAGTAACCATTGCAAACTTCTCTTCTTGACTTGTTAAATCTCTTCTCTTCACAACTTTCGAATCTTCCTACTTAAAATAGATTCTAGAACATTTAGAGACAGCGATTTCTAATGTTGAGGTGCGAGATTAATCCGTTAATCTTTGATTCATCAATAACTCATTTCTTGAAGCAAATCTGTTCGAGATAGGAGCAAGCGAGATACAACATGGAAGATTACAATTTGTTGCTTTGCTAACATTGCAGAATTGCGCGGAGACACTGAAAAATGATACATGTGAGAAGATACATTTTTTACTTAGACATTAGTGAGGTATCTCCAACATTTAGTATTGACACCTTTTGGTTGTGAGGACCACATGAGTATTCATTTTGATTTTAGCCCTTTTTACTTGAAAAGCATCAAAGTGAATATTCTATGTTCAGAGAATTAGTTAAACGCGCAAGTGCCATAATGAAACTAAGTGTCTCAAGTTACTTAGATTTTTTATCAAAATAAAAGCTACTCAGCTAAAGTTAAGTTGTATCACATAAACTAAGAGGTAAATAGTCACTTGGCTTTTCCTTCTCTAAGTTGTAACTTAATTAAGACTCAACAAAACTGAGTTGTTTTCCTCAAAACAATCTCAAGTTAAACTTGCCTAATTAAGAGTCTACTTAGTAGCTAATTAATTTCACTATCTTAAGAAATTTGTTATTTCCAAAACTCTAAGTACTATGAAGTACTATTAACTTGGGTTCAACACATAGCTATGATGAGCTAATAGGCACTTTGCTGACTCAAGAGATGTCTTTGAGGAAATAAAATTATAACTTGAAGAAAAGTAAGTGAAAGGAGAAGGAGAGTAGAGCCACTATTCTCAAAGCTGATTTGTTTGATGAAAGCTCACAAGAGGATTTAGATGAACAAATGGCGTTGCAAACTAGAAAGTCCAAGCGCTCCATGAAATAAGATGGGAAATATAAGAACTTTCTTAGCAAGAAAATATTCACTCAACACAAGAAGTATGCTGACGAAGGACAACCAAAGAAAGGTTACAACAAAGATATTAAGTTTTTTCGCTATTGTGAGAAGGATCATATTCAATCCAGATGTCTTAAATCCAAGAAGGACTAATTCAAGAAGAAGTTGGGAAAGAAGAATGAGGCTTTCACAGCCACTTTGGAGTGACTTTGATGAATCTTCATCATCCAATTAAGAAGCACAAGATTCTACCAATATGTGCTTGATGGAAATTGAAGGAGGTAGCGGTGAAAGCTCAGCATGAGGTTCAAATGTTAACGATCACGCTACTGACCAAAATGCTGAGAGGAATAAAGGGAAGAATCTCCAAGCTGAGGTACATCCTGAACTTCTTTTATCCATGGAAGAATTTGCCCAGGTACATTTTGATGTTTTGAAATTGACTAATAAGTTAGGGAAAAACATCAAAGAGATAGTGGGGAGATGTGAGGTTTTAGAAGACACCATTGTTTCCTTATTTCTTGATATCTACTTTCTTCAAGAAAAAGCTAAATATCATGAGGGTCATAAAAACAAGCTCACTAAGCAATTAAATGAGTTGATTGTTGAATTAACAACTTTGAAAGAAGTGCGGTTACCTCCTCCAGCTAATAACCCAGCTCCGAGTAACCAAACTCGCAACTCTATTAAGGAAAAGAAATCTTTTCTAAAGAGGAAAGTAAGCCATCCTAAACTAAAAACAATATGCAGTTTTCGTAGGAAAGTTGGACATGCTACCTTCATGTGTTAGAATGAAAATGGTTACTATGGCGAGTTTAAGTAGAGTAACATAAGCACTACTAACAAAAGAGGGCTCGGCCTAAAGGCATGGGTACTTAAAAATACCTGATTGTTTTGCAGGTGAGCCTGAGATCCGTTAATGAAACTAGAATATGGTATTTGGATAGCGGTTGCTCGAGAAATATGACTGGAGATGAAAAGTAGTTAATCTCATTGGAGTGCAAAAGAAATGGAAGTGTCAACTTCAGAGATAACCAAAAGGCACGATTGTTGGATGTGGCACAATGGGTGTTAGTCCTTCAATAGACAAGGTATCTCTTGTCAAAGGAATAAAGTTCAACTTGCTTAGTGTAGCTCGACTTTGTGAAAAAGGTAGGAAGGTTATGTTTTAATCAACAGGATACTCAGTAATTGAGTGTCAGATTGACTCAACTATTCTCTATGTTCCTAGGGTTAATATTGTTAATATGATTGACTTATCCCTTGGCTCCTTTAATGTTTGTCTGTATCTAAGGAGGAGAGTTTGTGGCTTTATTACAGAAGGTTAAGTCAAATAAATATGAACATTATGTTCAAACTGGCCAAAAAGCAATTAGTTTTGGGTTACTCTATATCAGCTTCGAAAAAGATAAACTTTGCTAAGCTTGTCAACTTGGTGATAAGGCTAGAAAATCATTTAGGTCAATTAACAATGTAATAACTAAGAGACCATTAGATCTCTTACACTTGAATCTTTTTTTGCCATGTGCGACCTATGACTATGGGTGGAAAGAGGTTTTCGTTAGTTTTATTTGATGACTTCGTGAGATTCACTTGGGTAATCTTGCTCAATAGAAAAGATGAAATCTTTGGGTCTTTTGTCAAATTGAGTAATCAGATAATGAACGAACTAGGAATTAAAATAAGTAGAATTCGAAGTGATCATGTATGTGAATTTGAGAATTTCCATTTCGAAAAAATCAGTTCAGCATATGGTATTGAACACAACTTTTCAAATCCTTATACACCTCAATAAAATGGGGTGGATGGAAGAATATAACTATAATTGAGATGGCTCGATCCATGTTGAGTGATAACAATCTACCAAAGTACTTTTTTAGAGAAGTTGTTAACAAAGCCTATTATATCCTTAATCAGGTTTTAATTCGCCTAATTATGGAGAAAACTCCTTGTGAGCTTTGGCGAGGGAGCAACTTCATCTCAAATCATTTGGCTATATGCGTTTTATTTTAAATACCAAGGAGCGACTAGGATAGTTTGATCTTAAGGCAAATGAAGGTATCTTTTTAGGTTACTCAACTAATAATAGGGGATATAGAATATATATCAAGAGAACTATTTTTTGGAGGAGTCTATTCATGTGGATAACAATGCATGTAGATGTGCCTATGAAGCTGATGAAAAAGGAGAAAATTAACTCAACATGCCACTCTTTGTACTAACTAACTCACCACAAGAGCAAAATAATGAGGAAGTTAAAGTTGATGAAGATCTTTCAATTAATTTTGCATGAAGAAGATCAAACACAAGAGAAGCAACCCAATATGGAGATTACAGTTACATATTTGAATATTCCAAGAGAGATTGGGACCCATCACAATCACCCATTTGATAGATGATGTCCATAATCCTGTTATGACACGAGGTCAGCTTAGCAGAATGATGAGCCATCCATCTCTCATCTTATTGATTGAACACAAGAAGTTTGAAGATGCAAAAGGTGATAATTACTGGATGATCACAATGCAAGAAGAACTAATTCCATTCAAATGTAATGATGTTTGAGGTTACTTCACAAGTACTTGAGTTTTGGAAATAATTAGGATAGTGAAATTAATTAGGTACTAAGTATACTCTTGATTAAGTCGTTAGCTTGAGTTTTTTTTATGATAAACAACTCAGCTTGGTGTAGGCATAGTTAAGTTATGGCTTACGGATGCGAGGAATTGCGGTGCTGAGCTATTTATTAGCAGCAAAGCAACTAGGCATATGAAAGTTTAAACGATATGAAACCTATCTCAAATTCATTCTTTATTTTATTTTATATTCTCTATGATAGTTTTGGAGCACTAAGGGGTTGCATGTGGTTTAGATGTAAGTTTTCTAATTTTCTCTCTTAATTCCACTTTTTTTTGTAAACTTTATTATAAAATCATGCTTATTCGAGTTCAATTACATGCTATAACATGAATTGTTTGATTTTTTACATTAGTTATGAAATTCCAGTTGTTTTGTAAACTTGTAAACAACAATATTAATGTTATGTTTCACTGTAAACTACACTATTTATGTTCAGTTTCACAGTAATCCGTTAATATGTAAGTGCGCCTTGTTTTTTTTTTAGCTAAAAATGCCATGTTGGTGTGACATACTCATGTGTTAACCTTTGTGAATACAGGTAGATTTAGGGTTAGATGTATGTTGGACTTTTATTTTTCTTCGGGTATCGTAATTTGTAAATCAAATTTATTTTGCAGAACAAATGTATTTAGGGTCATTTATATCCCCGTTTAAGTATTATTTATCCCCTTCCCCCTAAGAATAGGTGCCTTTATTTCTTCATTTGTTTATTTATCGCTTTCATTTATTTATTTTTCGCTTTGCGCGTGTGAATATAACTACTAAATATAAACTGAAAATGACTAGAATAATCGTCGAAAATATTTAAAGGTGATTTTATATATGTAATTTTAAACTTAAATAACAACGAAGTAGGTAACTCATACAGACCCAAATCTTTGTATTATGGTGTGGTTTAGGCTTAACTGATCTAGGTTGTACCGAATTTCCCGGAAGAGCTAATCCGGTTGGCAATCCTATAACATAGGTTAGAGATTTAAGCCTCGAGTCTTTCAACACTTTATTCTATTCCTTCCTCTCCCTCCATGTGATACCCCCATGCCCCATATCGCAAAGCTGACGCCTCAAGGCGGTCGCGCGGGTTCGAGATGTCGTATGCTCACAACTAAGCAATCAGTGCCCACTTCTTCAAAATCCTCACTTAATTCAGATTATGTGAGCATTACTAAAATATTGGCTTAATAAAAAAGGACAAATTTATTACCTGAAGAAGAGCGAATTGATCTCTAACCAAATCCAAGTCACGATGGAGCAGCTTTTAAATGAATGAGAGTCTCAGCTAGAGTAAGAGCAGCTGGTGATGATCCTTTGGCCATCTGAGATATGACTGAATGCAAGCAAAAAGGGGTGATAATATGAATAACCCCACGTAGTATTGACTCATCAAAAGAATTGCAACCATGTATGACCAAGCTACATGTGTCCTAGGGGAAGAGATACACCACTGCAGAACCTCCTCCAATAAAAAACCAGCTAGCTTTAGGGCATGAGAAAGAAACAAGTTAGTAAAATCAATATCGAACAATCCGTTCAAGTCAGCAACTAATCCAAAGATAAACTTAGGAATGGCAAGCTCAATATGGCGAGGAGAAGGAACGTTGAGTATGGCACTGAATTCCTCAAATAAGGGGCATGACTTCTATTTCCCTAAGTAGAAGACCTTTGTTAATAGGATTTCATAAAGAATAATAGATGAGAAGAAAGACATTATTTTAAACTAAAACTAAACTATAGCAAATACCACATGGCCATAATTAATTTCAAGTTTACAAAAAGCCCAAATATTCATACAAGGGGCTTAGAATGAGTGGGGACCGAAATCGGTTAAGGAAAAGCTGCAAGACAAAGGATATATGATAAAACGGATCACAGGTCTCGGTACCACCTCTATTGATCACATTACCAAGATCTAAAAGATTATAGTAGCACACAAATTCCCAGATTGCAATATTTTCTATTTTAGTACAAAGTTTCAGTTCTAAAAAAGCAATAAAATGAGGTTTAGGGGACTTACCTAAGAGTGAGGCGCAACCCCTTTTTAGCTTAGTCCCGATTCAAATACCCATTTTAACTTACTTTGGGTTCTAACATTTCTTACGATGCAAATAATGATAATAAGAATAATATATACAACCGAAATAAAATAATTTTATATGGGAAGAAAAATTATTTAATCTTGGATTTGTTTATACCTTTCAACTTAGAGTCCACTCTATCTAGATTCGTTCGTTGATTTCTCGGAATAGCCAATAAAAGAAAAATTAAAATTAAGATGGGTTGGTGTTTGGGATGAGTTTAAGTCAAAGAATCAAATTGGGATAATTCCCTTTGGTGTTCAAATATTCTCTAAGAAACTCGATTAACTGATATACGAAGTAATGAAATAACAATGAATGAAAACACGAAAGTTTAGGCTTATAAGAGGGTAAAAGTTTTCATCCCAGAAACACTGAAATCCGTGGTCTATGTATAGAGTTTTGAAGCTCAAGTTCGGGTGTAAAATTAGAATCAATCGAGAAAAGAAATTGAATTGATGATAATTAATTTTCTGTAGAAAAATTGATCTCGGTACCGATTTTAGGATTTTTAAAAATTGACCTCGGTATAGTGATTGGTGATCTCATTACCGACCTATTGAACCATATGTTATAATTTCATTCTTTCTTTTTAAATTAATTTTCATGCATAAAATAATATATAGGAAAAATGAATAAGGAAACAACAAACACTTACTCATAAGTCAATGCTTTCAAGTCAACACATATATATATTATCACATAAAAATAAGTTTTAACAGTAATGACACTTTTATTAATAACTTTAACTTGGTTATTAACGAAATATCTCTCATTGCAAACTACTCAATTTTGGTTTATCGCTAGCTACTCTCAACTGTTTAGTCATAATTTTTTCTGTAACCCATTAGAAAGATTCAACAAGCTTTATTAGTCTTAATTGTTTATCAATCCACCCTTTCGAGCTTTCAAACTAAGAGACTGTCCTAATTTTTGTCCAATTCTCCCTTTTCAAGTTTTCAAATTTACGGGCTTTTATTCTATGTAACTATTTGTTTCAAAATTGATGATGCTACCACCATCTAGGTAGCGGTGTCGTGATCTTGATACATGTACCGTTATTATTTACGGAACTTAATACCCGATTTGTGTCATCTGTTTCTAACTTTCTATTTTGCAGGTTTTGTTTGGGTATTCTGTTTCTTGTTTATATTTGTAATATATTTATGTATTCTTACATACTTTTAAATATGTTAACATGATTAATTGATGCCATATCAATGTGTTGCCATGATCTAACCCGAGTTACATATACTTTGTAAATAGGATAGATAGAATCCTCCAGTTCTCTCACCTATTTTCTCTTAAAATCAATAATAGGCAATAACTTATCATTAAATAAATAAGTCTACCATTATCGATTTTTGTTGGTCCGCGTTATCTTAAATAACCGAGTAGAGGGCGGTCAATGCGTTTACTTGGTTAATTTTCAGATTTATAAAAAATGTTTCCAAGTTTGGTTTTTTGATGCTTGTTGAGTACTCTGTATGTTGTGAGCAGGTCTAAAAATTATAAACTACTTAGCTTCGCTGAACTAGCTTATCTTCAATCTGTGCTGAGTACTTTACTCATCTTGGATTGATTTTTCAAGAAAAACTTATAAACAAAAAGAGATGATGAATGAGCAAGAGCACTATAAAGGCAGAGATAAGGATTAGAAAGTTAACACTTGAGATTTTATCCTGGTTCAGCCCCTAGCCTACCTCTAGCCTCTAGTGATTTCTTTCCTTCTTTAGGCGGAGAAACCTTTACAATGGGTGGACGTGATTATACAAAGTACCTTTCTTTCCAACTACTACTCAACCACAGTTTAGGTACCCTTCCTAAACTATCACTCAGATTTTAATTGAAAGTTTGTGAAGTGAGGATTTCAACTTATAAAAAAAATCGTTGAATCCTTTTACAATGTTAAATCTAATATGATACCTCTCTATTACAATTGATGTAAAGATGAACGGTTGCTTTAGAATGTTTGAATTCGGAATTTTTGAATGGTGGGAAAAATTTGACAGTATTTCTGCTCTTAAGAAATTCGAGGTGATTCACCAAGTTTGAACGTCTTCTTCAATCTTCTATTTATACTGGGAAGATTTGAAAGTAGACGTTGCAAACTTCTTGTCCTGACTTATTCTTCAATTTCTCTTCTCTTCACAGCTTTCGAATTTTCCTGTTTGAAACAAATTCTAGGTAGTTTAGAGGCAGAGAATATGAACGTTGAAGCGCGAGATTAATCCATTAATCTTTGTTGTGTCAAAAACTCACTTCAAGCAATTCCATTTTGAGAGAGAGGTGCGCAAGATGCAACATGGAAGCTTATGATTTGTCTGGTTGCTGACATTGTAGAGGAGTGCGCAGACACTAGAAAAATGACGCATGTTAGAAGATGCCTTTTGCCTTGGACGCTAGCGAGGATTCTCCAACATTCCGTACTGACACCTTTTGGCTGTGAGGACCACATGAATATCTTTTTAATTTCAACGCTTTTTACCAAAAAAAAGCATTAAAGGAATATCATATCTCTCATAGACAATGTTACAGGCATGTGTGTTATATATTTTCCAAGTGTCTAAGAACTAAACTTTTAATAAATAAAAGCAACTCAGCCTCACTGAATCTATATCATATAAACTACGTAATACTCAGCGTCACTCAACTTTTCTTACTCTACGCCATAACTTAATTAAATCTCAGTAAATTGAGTTCGTTTTTCCTTAAATAAACTCAATTAAACTTGATTTATTAAGAGTCTACTTAGTACTTAATTAATTTCACTATCCTAGACAGTTTGTTATTTCCAAAATGTTTTAAGTATTGTGAGGTACTATTAACTTGAGTTCAACAATCTCCCTCATTTTGGAATAGATAATAAACCATGTAATAGAAGACGTTAATTAAAGAAGTAGTCTATAGATATAAGAATACTTGATTAGTGATGTAAGACTCTCCCATGCTGAGTGAACTCCTTAGTCAGCATAGACTCCCCCATACTGAGTGGATATTCTTCAGTCAGCATAACTCCCCCATACTTAGAGGAATTTTCTTTAAACTTCAGACTTTATCGTACCCAGCTTCCTGATAAGTGTATAATTACACTTATTATCATGATATATCTACATATAAATTGATATGGTTTGGAGTCATTTTATACTTCATATAAAAGATTTCACGTGGTATGTAGTTGTATGGGAGTGAAATGATCAAAAGTGGAATTCTATGTAAAAAGAGTGAAAAAGGTGGAAAAAGATGCGTGGAATACAAGGATTTGGCTTAGGATCAGAGTTGTCAAAGATCGGCAAAGTTGCAAAGAAGAAACATGAAGAAAAGAACAATTCATGATTGTGACACCCATTCGTGGTCGCGACTTGTTACTCTTCATAAGTAGAAAGCTACAAATCATTAGTCATGATCGTGACATATGATTCGTGCTTACGACTTGTGACGGTTATTGTTTATCTCTTTTCAACTACCAACCACCAGATAATAACGATCAACCGCCATCAACTGCCAACCGAAAAGACACATTTTGGAAGTCCACCAATCATAAAAAGGTGCCTTTCCATTGTGGATTAGGATGAATCTTTGCATCCAATCATATTGAAGTGATGTAACTCTTCGCCAACGGACATGACTCTTCGTTTCGATAGACGTAACCCTTTATACTCTATAAATAGGGTTCAAATCACATCAATTTCATAGGTGTTGCATGGTGCATAGTGTGTGGAGTGAATAGATGGCATTGAATGATAGTATGTGTGCATAGATATAGAGTGAAAATATCTAGATTTCACTATATTCAAAGTCTTAGTGATTCAATTCCTATTTCGATCACTATGTTTCTACACAAATTCGAGCGTTTGTTGTATAAGTGTAATTGCAAAGCACTTATGAATAAAATTTTTTGTTCTTCAACATTCTTTTATTCGATATTCACAAAGAATAGCATCCTAGTGGAGGTTCTGTACGAGTCTAGACCATATTCAAAGTAGACGCAGGAATTGCGAGAATTGACGACTCACATTAAAGAGTGGATATGGTTTGATCAACTTTAGCTTTCACTTGCATACCTTACAACTTTACTTTGTTTTCTACTTATACTTTCTATTTCAAAATTTATGATATGTCTATGTGCCATAACGAGTATTTCATCTTGCATCTCTTATATTAATTAAGTTATATGCTTTTGAGTTAACTTTAAGAGTGATTTCGGGGTTAACAAGATTATGTACAATCACTGGATCTGTGATTATAACGCTGTTTAGTGAGCCAATATTTTTGGAGTGGTAACTTGCTAAATATGGCTATGTGAGAGTGACCCCGTATTAAGCATAGTAATATTGTTATCTAGGTTCTTATAAGTGTCATAATTCGTTTACCCTAGATCTAGAAAAGTCATTTCATGTGTTGCTCTGCAGTGAATTATTGAATGTTAGGACATCTAGAACCGTATTTGTTGGAGTTGTTTAGTGTACGAAATATTCTTGATGATTTTGAATGTTTTTCTCTACTAAACTTGTTCTTAGGAAATATCTATATATTTTGCATTTTTTCTAGTCTGTTCATGCATCTGTCTATTCATCCTTCTATCACCCAATCCTTCCAACCCTTACAAATTATCTTATATCTTTTGTTTCGTAACTCTAGTTGGTCTTAAGAACCGAATTCCTTCCTTGTGGGATCGATATCTTTTAAAACTACATCGAAATTGTATACTTGTAGTGGTCACCATTTTTCTATTTGATTAGAGGTATTGACAACACCTGTTCATATTATGAACTTTTATCCTATCAGTAGAAAAGTGGGGAATAAGGTTTTTGACATCATCACCAAATATAAGCCCATCTAAATTAGTATAGTCAAAACCTTGTGATCACTACTCCTTGATGTCTTAGTTAATTCCTGCAACTATTTATAAGAAGAAATAACATAGAATATATAACAAGTTAAGAAGTTCTTAACTTAGATTGAATAAACTTGTAATATATTTCATTGATAAAATGACTTAGTCAATACACAAATTGTGTCATATACTAAGTAATTACAAGCTACAGTGCTATTACAAGTTTTTCTATTCTAAACTAAGGCTATCTACGAGTATGCTGCTAAGATGAGGATGATGATCCGCCACCTTTGGGATAATGTTGATAGCATTATTGATGTTTTTTGATTTTGCACCTGTTGTTGAGGATGCTGTGGCTTTGCAAAATATTTGATCTATATTGTTAAGCTAACCTTTGAGAATCTTCAACTACTTTCTCCCCCTTTAATATCTAGGCTTTAATTATTTTCTCGAGACACAAATTGAAGAATTTGATTACAGATTGAAAGCTTATCTTTTGGTGCGAGTTTTGACAGTTATCTTTTGTTGAATGCCTTTAGCCTTAGGGATAAAAGTTTACACCTCCTTAGCAGCTCCAAGACTTGTAGTTTCAAGGTCCTCTTTGCTTTTCTTGGAGCTTCCTTGGACAGGTACTTCTCTAGCCTCTTCAAATTTTTGCTTCTTCTCGCGAAAGCCCTCACTCAGCTCCCTAGTAGATATTTTCTAAATTTTCTCCACAACTTCAAGAGGAGGATATGGTAGAGAAGAATTGGTGGCAGCGATAAATTCTTCTTCTTCTTCTTCTTTTTATCTCGCCTCAGCTTCCCTCTAAGCATGAGTTTTTAGCTTCAACTTACCCTTGTTTTTGCTGGGCTAGGTCTCACCCTCTGAGCCTTAGCTTTGGCTTTTAGAGAAGTGGGAGCGGAAGATGTTGAAACTTACTCTAATTGAGCTATCAAAGGAATGTCATCTGCGGTTTCCTCACTTGAGCCATCATAATCCACTACAAATGTGTCTTCATCCTCCTTAAGCACATTTGAAGGGAACACCGTTGGTTCCACTCTTGCCTTCTTTAGTTTAACATCTTGAGCCTTTGTATATCTGGTGTAGACTTACTTGTTCTTCAACTTGTTGCAGTGGTTGAAGTCCAAGGCTTTCTTCCATGGAACCACTATCTCTCTCGGTCCTTCAATGAAGTTTGTGATATCCATCCTCATAGCCTTCATGAGTGTAGTAATTAGATACCCATAGTGGTAAATGGTAGTAGCTTTGGTTAGATGATGAAGAATCATCACTGGCTAGTTGAGTTGCTTACCTTCTAATATATGGTAGACTACGCACCTCTTGAAGTAATTACAACTACTGAGGGAACTGTCTTTGGCAAAATCAACTTCACCAACAATTCATGGAATATGCCCTTGCCTCCCAGATCATTCCAGAAGTAGCAATTTCTCTGGATCCATAGTCTACCGTGAATTCCCAATCTTTAGGGATAGCAATGAGCTCTTCATCTCCATTTCTTCTTAGCTTGGTCCCCTTCAAAGGTATGTCAAGGAGACTTATAATCAACTTAGAACAAATCAAGTAGGAGACATTATTGATCTCTATCATCAAGACATCATTAAAACATTGAATGGAGTAGAGATTAGCATAGAATTTCATGATCAACTCCTTGATGGCAAGACCATCCATCAGAAGGAATTGACTGAGGTTTTGCAGCCTGATGACTCTATGTATGGTCTTGTTCTTCAGCAAACCATCATAATCCACTTCAAACACTATTCCAAAATCTTGAACTTCAAGCTAGTCAATATTGGTGAAGATGGTTCCATGGGGTAAAACTACTTTCTCAACTATGCCATATATGTGCACAAGTATGTTATTCTTGGAAGCACCTTAAAGATAAGAGTTATTTTTGTGTCCCCCATTTGCAAATGAAATGATTTAAGAGAAGGGAAATTAGGGTTCTTTACAAAAATGCTTGAGAATTTGAAATTTCAAGTAACCTTCTCTCTCATACAAGCTACCTCTCTTCAACTGCAAGATGATACATGTGCTCTTCCAAACCAAGATCAAGTTTAAATGGTGAGATGAACAAAGATTTAATCAACTTAGTAAAACAATGAGTTTTATTTTGGATGGTTTCAATTCAAAGCATCCTTTCAATAAAGTAGCTCTTGAGTTTTAACTACGAAACTGAACTAACAGCGTTTAAAATGTTAACGGGGTTAAATACATGTTACCTCATTTTGCTGAGTTGAGACTTGATTTTCAACACTTAGGCATTTTTCTTAAATTTTTCTAAACATGGGGTTCACCATTCCAATTAGCTGTCTGAGAACATTGAATTGCTCCTTTGTTAATGGTTTGGTGAAAATATAAGCTCGCTATTCTTCTGAAGGAACATACTCTAGTTTAACATCTCCCCTTAGCACATGATCCCTTATGAAGTGATGTCTGATATTGACATTATTCATCTTATCGTGCTGAACTAAATTCTTGGATAGGTCAATTGCACTCTTGATATCACACATAACTTCGAGACATTTTGACTTTATACCATAATCCTCCAGTTGTTGCATAATCCATAGAAGTTGTGCTACACAACTCCCTGCTGCCATGTACTCAGCTTCAACTGTACTCAGCACAACAGAAGTTTGCTTCTTGTTGTACCATGATACAAGGCATTCTCCAAGGAAATGGCATCGTCATGTGGCGCTTTTCTTGTCAAGCTTATCTCTTCCATAATATGCATCTATGATTCCTCTAGGAGTGAAATCTGAGCTGCTGGGATACCATAGACTTGGATCAATTGAACCTTGCAAGTATTGTAGAATTCTCTTAAAAATTGCTAAGTGAGATTCTCTGGTGTCAACTTGATAAATTGCGCAATAACATAAAGAATATTAAATATCAAGCCTACTAGCTATTAAGTAAAGGAGAGAACCAATAATACCTATATAGAACTTGCTATTTGCAGGCTTACTAGCTTCATCCTTACTCAAGATTATATTAGTGGCCATGTGAGTGGACATTGGCTATGAATGCTCCATATCAAACTTCTTCAAGACTTCTTTGGAATATTTTGCTTGGCTATTGAAGATTCCATCTTCACTTTGCTTGATTCGTAGTCTGAGGAAAAAGTTGAGTTCTCCCTTCATAGACATTTCAAACTCACTCTTCATTTGCTGGTTGAACTCTTTGCAAAGCTTCTCATCAGTTGCTCCAAAATATGATGTCATCCAAATAGATTTAGACAAACAACAGATCTTCCTTCTTTTGTCGGATAAAAAGATTCGTATCTGCTTTTCCTCTTTCACAACCTTTGCTGATTAGGAAATTGGTCACCTATCATACCAAGCTCTAAGAGTTTACTTCAATCCGTAGAGAGCTTTCTTAAGTTTGAAGACATGCTCAGGATTCTTCGGATCTTCAAAGTCTAGAGGCTAGCGAACATATACTTCCTCTTGACTGAAGTCATTGAGGAATGCACTTGTGACATCTATTTGAAATAGCTTGAAGTTCATATGGGATGTAAAAGCATAAAGGATCCTAGTCGCTTCAAGCTGAGTTACAGGAGCATAGGTCTCATCATAATTTATGTCTTCTTGCTAATTGTATAGCCTTGAGCAACAAGCCTGACCCTATTTTTGACAACAACGCCATCTTCATCAAGCTTGTTCTTGAAAACCCATTTGGTGTCGATGGTTAATTTTCCTTTAGGCTTAGGAACTAGATCCCAAAAATCATTACGTTTGAACAGATCCAATTCCTCTTGCACCATGATCATTCAATAGTCATCTCCTTCTACATCTTCAAACTTTTTGGGTTCAAATCAATGAGATGAAAGATAGATGGCTCATCATTCTACTGAACTAACCTTGTAACATCACTATATTATGAACATCATCTTCAATACTTTCGTGTGGCTGATTATAATGAGTTTTAATCTCTCTTTGAAGACTCGAATCTACAATGGGAGTCTCTACATTGGGTTGTTGAGGTTGATATTTTGCTTCACTGTAGTTGATTGAAAGATCTTTGTGAGTTTTAACTTCCTCAATTTCTAACGCTTTTGTTGGGTTGGGAAGCACAGAGAGTGACATGCTAAGTTGATTTTCTTGCTAGTTTACTCCTTCATCTTCATCATATGGTTGTCTATTTGCATTATTAATTTCATCGAAGTCTACATGCATAGACTCCTCTAATAAGCTGATTTTCTTGACATATATTCTATATGCCCGCTGTTAGTAGAGTAAACTAGAAAGATACCTTCATCAGCCTTTGGATACATACCTAGTTGTTCCTTGGTATTAAGAATGAAACATCTACAACCAAATTATTTGAGATAACCAATCTTAGGCTTGCACCCTCGCCAAAGCTCATATGGTGTCTTCTCTAGAATTGGGAGAATTAAAACCCAATTCAAGATATAACAGGTTGTGTTAACAGATTCTCCCAAAAAGTACTTTAGTAAATTGTTATCACTTAGAATGGATCGAGCCATTTTAACTATGGTTCTGTTCTTCCTTTCTACAACCCCATTTTATTGAGGAGTATAAGGAGAAGAAAAGTTGTGGTCAATACCTTGCGCAAAACAGAATTCTTCAAAATGAAAGTTCTCGAACTCATGTCAATGATCATTTCGGATTTTACTAATTTTAGTTCCTAGTTCGTTCATTATCTAATTAATAAGTTTGACAAAAGACTAAAATGTTTCATCTTTGCTATTCAAAAAGACTACCTAAGTGAATCTCGTGAAGCTATCCACAATCACCAATGAGAATATTTTTTCGCCCATGCTCATAGGTTGAACAACACCAAAGAGATGAAGGTGGAGGAGCTCCAATGATCTCTTAGTTACTACATTGTTTATAAACCTAAATGACTTTTTAACATGCTTACCAAGTTGAAAAGCCGATCAAAGTCTATCTTTCTCAAAGCTGGTACTGGCTAAAAACCATAAATAATTGCTTTTTGGCTAATTTGGATGAAATGTTCATATTTACATGACTCAACCTTTTGTGACAAAGCCATGAGTTATCCTACTTAGATACAAGAAAAACATTAGTGGATCCTAGGGATAAATCAATCATATACACATTATTAATTCTAGGAGCAAAGAGTATAGTTGAGTCAATCTTATAATCAATAACTGAGCAACCTACTGAGTCAAATGTAACCTTCCTACCTTTATCACAAAGCTAGGTTATGCTTAGCAAGTTGAACTTTATTCCTTTAACCAAAGACGCCTCTTCGGTTGAAGTAGAAACACCGACATTGCCACACCCAACAATCTTCCCTTTTTGGTTATCTCCAAAGCTGACACTCACATTTCTTTAACGCTCCAATGAGAAGAACTAACTTTCATCTCCCGTCATATTCCTAGAGCATCCGCTATCGAGATACCACATTCCAGTGTCATGAACAGATCTCAAGGTCACCTACAAAATAGTTACATTCTCTTAGGTACCCATGCTTTTGAGATGGGTCCCCCTCGTTAGTAGTGCTTAAATTAGTCCAGTCATACTCATCATAATAATCATTTTTATGCCTACATATTACTGTGGCATGTCCATCTTTTCCACAAAAACCACACATCGCTTTTTTTTTGGGCTGGCTCACTTTCTTCTTTTTAGAGGGATTCTTCCTATTACGTGTTCGGTTATTCAAAGATTGATATTTGGTTGGAGGAGGAACCCATTCATTCTTTAAAGTTGTTATCTCAGTAGTTAAGTCATCTAATCGATTAGTGAGCTTATTGTTATGACATTCATGATATTTAACTTTTTCTTGAAGAAAGCGGATATTAAGAGATGAGGAAGCAATTGTATGTTCCTGATATTCACTTCTCTACACTAGCTCTTGATGTTTTTGCCAAACTTATTAGTAAGCTTCATCACACCAAAAAGTACTTGGGAAAACTCTTCTATTAACAAAGGGATTTCAGGATGTACCTCAGTTTGCACATTCTTCCCTTTTTTCTGCTCAGCTTGAGAGTCAGCAATGGATGAATTGCTCTTAGAAGTAGATGCTGAGCTCTTACCCCTATCATTCTTAATCACCATCAATCAAAGGTTGGCGGAATCGGTTGATTCTTCGTCAAATTATGAAGATTCCTCGGAGTCGCTCCATGTGGCAGCAAGTGCCTCATTTTCTTTGTGAACCTCTTCTTGAATCTTTTCTTTTTAGATATAGGACAAGACGATTGAACATGACCTTTCTCGCCACAGCCAAAACATTTGATGTCCTTATTGTGCTCCTTCTTGGATCCTTCCTTAGCTCCATGCTAGTGCTAAGTTGGCTTGGTTTTGCTGGGAAAATTCTTCTTGGTGAATTTCCCATCCTTCTTTATGAAGCGCTTGATTCGCCTAGTCATAAGTGTAATCTGTTCATCTAAAGCACTACTAGTTAATTCTTCAGATGAGTCATCTTTCAGGATAATAGCTCTGCCCTCTTTTTCCTTGCATTTACTCCTTTTAGAGTCATCATTATATTTCCTCAGGGACATTTCCTGAGTCAGCATGATGCCTATCAGTTCATCATAGCTGTAAGTCTTAAGATCATGAGCTTCTTCGATGGTGCTCTTCTTGGCATCTCTCTCAACAGTGAAAACTCTGAGAATCTTCTTCATCATCTCGTTTTTGGTGAATTCTTTCCCTAATCTCTTCAGTTCATTAATGATATTAATGAACCTGATATTCATGGATTGAATACTCTGGCTGGCGCCCATCTGGAATAGCTCATACTCGCAAAGCATGAGATTGATCTTTGACTTCCGTAACCTTGTCAGTCCCCTTGTAGGTGATCTCCAACTTCCTCCAGATTTCTTACGCTCTCTTACAACCCGAGACCTTGTTAAATTCTATAAGATCTTGCATACAATGTAAGTAATTGATGATTTCTGCATTCTCTTTGAGAAGCCTTAGGTTAGCATCATCATAATCTTTTAGATCAACTGGAATACGCTCCCCATTCTGCACAATTATGGGAATTCTAGGGCCAAGCTCTATCTTTATCCATGATTGCATGCTCTATGATTGAACGAAGTTTTTCGTGCAATTTTTAAAAAATGTATAGTGTTGGCCATCCAACAATGAAGGCCTAGTTATAGACATTCCTTCTTTAAGGAGTGTTGTCTGCCCTGAGGCAAAACTATAGTTATTATAAGCATTTTGGATCTTTAACTCTTAGACAATGAGTCTAAAGGCTGAGCACTTACTCTGATACCACTTGTTGGTCCGCGTTAGCTTAAATAACTGATCAGAGGGGAGTGAATGTGTTTACTTGGTTAATTTTAAGATTCATAAAAAATGTTTCCAAGTTCAGTTTTTAGATGCGTGCTGAGTATTGTATGCTGTGAGTGGGTCTGAAAACTATAAACTACTCTTCACTAAACTAGTTTATCTTCAATCTGTGTTGAGTACTTTACTCAACTTGGATTGGTTTTTCAAGCAAAATGAATAAATAGAGAGAGATGATGAATGATCAAGAGCACTATAAAGGTAGAGATAAGGATTAGAAAGTTAACACCTGAGATTTTATCCTGGTTCGGCCCCTAACCTACCTCGAGTCCTCATATTCCTTTCCAAACTTTAATCCACTAGTGATTTCTTTCCTTCCTTAGGTGGAGAAATCTTTCAAAAGGGTAGATGCGATTACAAAAATTACCTTTCTTTCTAACTACCACTCAACCATAGTTTAGGCACCCTTCTTAAATTGTTACTCAGATTTTAATTGAAAGTTTGAGAAGTAAGGATTTCAACTTATAAAAATCATTGATTCCTTTTACAATGTTAAATCTAATATGATATCTCTCTATTACAAACTGATGGAAAGATGAGCATTTGCTTTAGAATTCTTCAATTTGGAATTTCTGAATGCTGAGAATAATTTGACAATTGTTCAGCTCTTGAGAAATTAGAGGTGATTCACCAAGTTTGAACATCTTCTTTAATCTTCTATTTATACTTGGAAGATTTGGAAGTAGTCGTTGCAAACTTCTCGTCCTGACTTATTCTTCAATTTCACTTCTCTTCATTGCCTTCGAATTTGGCCATTTGAAAAACATTCCAGGACATTTAGAGAAAGAGAATATGAATGTTGAAGTGCGAGATTAATCCATTAATCTTTTTTGCGTTAAAAACTCATTTCTTCAAGCAATTTTGTTTTGAGAGAGAGGCGCTCGAGATGCAATGTGGAAGCTTGTGATTTGTATGGTTGCTGACATTGCAGAGGAGCGTAGAGACACTAGAAAAATGGCGCATGTCAGAAGATGCCTTTTACCTTGGACACTAGCGAGGAATCTCCAACATTCCGTATTGAGACCTTTTGGTTATGAGGACCACTTGAATATCTTCTTTATTTTCAACGCTTTTTACTAAAAAAGCATCAAAGGAATATTCTATCTCTCAAAGACAACATTAAAGGCATGTGTTTGATATATTTTCCAAGTATCAAAGGACTCAGATTTTAATAAATAAAAGCTACTCAGCCTCGCTGAGTCTATATCATATAAACTACGTAATACTCAGCCTCACTTAGCTTTTCTTACTCTAAGCCATAACATAATTAAAACTTGGTAAACTAAGTTGTTTTTCCTTAAACAAACTCAAGTAAACTTTATTAATTAAGATTTTACTTAGTACTTAATTAATTTCACTATCCTAGATAGTTTGTTATTTTTAAATTGTTTAAAGTACTATGAGGTACTTAACTTGGGTTCAACAGTTTCTACTAGTAGATGGCTTCCATCCATATGCCAAAGAGAATGACGTTTGATTTGTCGGAGTGTGTAGACTTGTTCTATGCCCCCAAACTACGAAAGGTAACTTATCAGCTCAATCTCTTTAAGTACTGAACTTCTTTGATAAGATTTTCCAAATGGCTTTGTTAGCTGCCTCAACTGCACCATTTGCTTGTGGTCTATACGGAGATGACCTATGGTGCTCAATACCATATTTCTCAAGTTGTTTCTTCTTGAAATTGGACCCTATTATTTGAGATGATGTGGTGCGGAATCCCATATCGGGTAAAAATTTGGTGCTCAATGAACTTGGCCATTTTCTTGGTAGTAATATTGGTGTAGGATTCAGCCTCAACCCACTTTGAGAAGTAATTTATTGCCACCACTATGTATCAGTGATCATTTGTAGAGGATGGTCGAATCTCGCCAATTATATCTATCCTCACACCAATAATGGCTAGAGGGTAGATAAATTTTGCAGTTTGAGAGGTGGAATGTCCAGAATTTCTCCATGAATCTGACAATATTTGCTTCGGATATAAAATTAGCCATTATTGTGGTATAGAAGTATCCTTATTTTTTAACCTTTTTAGCTAAAGCAACCCCATTCATGTGTGAACAACAATTGCCTGAATACAACTTTCTCATAACCTTTGTAGCTTCTTCTTTTATTTTGATAAATTAGAAACATTTAATTTTTGAGGTACTTAGGATTCAAACCAAGGACCCCCACCTTCTTTCTCCACTTTGGGAGGAAGTTGTGGCCACTTGACCATGACTAGTGGTTTGTAGCTTCTTCTTTAGTCAAGCATCTAAGAATTAATCAATTGCTAGCTCTTTTAAACATAATTCCATATATCAATCTGAATTGTATAACCAATCTTATTAAGGTAGTGGACCTAACTAAGTGGCCCCCTTTAGGAAACTGGACATCATTAAAAAATCTAACAATGTCTGTGTATGGAGGACCATTTAACACTTACCCCTTCCATTAATGTCTTATTGAAGAAAGGAGACCTCTGTATTTGTGAAACCAAGGGTTTCATGGGTCTTTCTTGTGGACTTTCCCACATGGAGGTTAATGTTGCTAGTGAATTAGTCATATGATTTTCATTTCAAGGAATGTATTGGTATAAGCATTGCCTAAAATTTGTTGATTGATCTCATACTACTTCAAGATAAAGTTGGAGCGAGTCTTCCTTGATCTCCCAGTCCCCCACTACTTACTGAATTGTTAATGTTGAATCATCCATGACTAATACCACGTTTGGACAATGAGATTCATCCTTGCATGTGGATAACCCCAAGGCTATCACCTCTTTTATTAACAGCTCCATCGAAATACATAGTCCAAGCGGGGTTTAGCTTCTTTTACCATAGCCAATTGCTGCTCATCAAGGAATTCCAAATTTTCAACATAATCATATTCCATAGGTTGCTCGGTAAGGAATTAAGTGACTACTCGTCCTTTGATTACTTTCTTGGTCACATATTGTCTGTGTCTCTTACATCGACTATATAAAATTACCCAATTGTATAGGTGTAGTCAATACCGATAGTTAAAGTAAAAGTGAAAACTGTAAGTATACAGTTGCGACGTAGTATTAAAATATCTATCCCACGAGGAAACATGTTGAACATACTAAACCTTTAACCACATTCAAATTATGAACACAAAAAAATAGAATTAAGGGGATGATAAAATACAAAATATTAACATATAAAAACATGAAAGATATTCGAGAAATTGAAATTGGAAATAGTCTACCCTAGTTCTTATGTTTCATTCTATTATCTACATGAACAAATATATAAATGACACCTATGTTCATCTATTGAATCAATCTATACACATGCAATAAACTTAATATTAATGTTTATGGTTAGTGCGGATCGCTCTCATGTAAATTACTTAGAATGTTTCCACTCTAAATATCTTACACATGCAAATCAAGTAGTTATATTTCGATAACTATAGCATTCAAACCTACTTCCTATAGGATTGAACACATGCAAATTAAGTACAAATATTAGTGATTATAAGAGAAGAAATTTACCCTCAACAGTTAAGTACAATGTTTATATGTCATTTCCTTAGCAATTTTGATTCATTTTTCTCCATTTTGCATCACTTTCCAACTTGTGCATCTTCAAGATCATTTTACCTAGAAATCTATAACTGTACAAAAAACAATTACATACCACGTGAAATCTTATAAATGAAATGCATAAACACATCATAAATAGATTATTATTAGAAAACATATAGCAAGTAAGTGTTATTTTGACACTTATCACATACTCGAAATAAATTCTGACAAAAACAACAACCATCTAAGAAATTTCCTAGTTAAAAAGGGGGATTCCCACAAATTCTTCATTGGATCGATCTTATCATCTGTTTAAATTTGGTAAGACTGAAAGTAATGTCTCAAGTCTTAGTGAGCCATACACCATAGTAGCACATGCATATAAAATTCTTCTATAGTTTTGATGAATTTCCTACATTGTATATGCTGTATTTTCTTAATGAGCTTATATGAATTAGCCTAATTAGTTAGGGTCTTATTTATAATATTGTATAAACCCATAATCTATATATGAGATTCGTATCTAACTCTCCAACATTGAGTAGAGATTTTTCCAATTCAATCATGCTCCAAACATCAAAACTCGGGTTTCTAAGAAACTTATTATGTCATTTTTATGCCCGAATATTATCGACTTTAATTTTTTATTGCAGGGATTTGTCATCAAAATCAATCACAAAGGTAGAATTCGATTGAAAATCTCAAATCCACGAGGATCTTTTATAGAATACCATACAATGAATTTTTTTAAAAATCGTGAGATTAAAACATATAAAACTCACAGTGAATGTTTCTGTAAGGAGTTAATGTAGACAAGACTTTCAAAATGAAAACCCTCCAAGATCACGTGCACGAACCCCTCTCGAATCGGGACCGGTGCTAGCAGAAGAAGATGAAGAAAAAAAAACAAAGAAAAACTCCACAAACCCAATTCAGTACCATGCCATAACCCTCTTCTATCAGGAGACTACCAATCCGTTTACTTTATATATATACATACACACACACACACACACACACACACACACACACACACACACACACACACACACACACACACACACATATACACACGTACATATATACATATATATACGTACATACACATATATATGTAGGTACATACACACACATATATGTACGTACATACACACACATATATGAACGTACACACACACATATATTTGTACGTACGCACACACATATATATGTACGTACGCACACACATATATATGTACGTACGCACACACATATAAATGTACTTACATACACACATATATGTATGTAAATACATACACACACATATATGTACGTACACACACACATATATGTACGTACACACACACATATATATGTACGTCACACACACATATATATGTACGTACACACACACATATATATGTACGTACATACACACATATATGTACGTACATACACAAATATATGTACGTACACACACACATATATATGTACGTACACACACACATATATATATGTACGTACACACACATATATATGTACGTACACACACACATATATATGTACGTACATACACACATATATGTACGTAC
>CATIWQ010017072.1:0-17444 GCA_949673415.1 Euphorbia schlechtendalii | reverse complement strand
CAAGATTTACCTAGTATCTGCATTTGCATAAAAAATAACTACATACCACGTGAAATCTTTTATATGAAGTATAAAAATGACTAAAACTATAGTGTTTAATGTGTGAAATTAATGTGATAATAAGTGTAATTATACACTTATAAAATGGCTGCATCAGAATTACACTTTACAAATGGAAAATGTGGTGGTTCCCACCTTGCGACACATTTGCAACTCCGCTTCCAACATCAAAGGGTCCTTCAGCTTGCTGCCTCCTTGAAGAATGACCCCCTATTAAAGCCACCTGTTGACTGATTGCCACAGCTCGCCATTGCTCCACTGTACAGCGAGCAAAACGAAGAATGGCATGTGGTTGATAGTTGATAGCTTGCCAGAAAAAATTGTTTTGAGCATACAAAATAGCCCATATCAGGTAAAAAACATGCTGTAGAAAATCTATAGGTTTACTCGTCAACCACGCTTCAATAATAACCAATAAAGGCTGGTTAAACATTGATATTAAATGAGAATAAAGCATGGACCAAACACAACGTGCAAACGTACAATCAAAATAAAGCATGTGAAACCGATTCCTCCTTAAGAAAACAAACCGGACACAAAGAGTCATCCACAAAATGATGTTGGAGCAGGTTTGTATTGATAGGCAACACGTTCATAATAGCTCACCATACAAAATTACGAACCTTCACCAGTAAATGGATACCTGAAGCTTATTCCAAGATAACTGAGTAACGGATAGTGTTGCTTCGAATCACAAAGAGCTACCTCTATGCGCTTTTCACAGTGAAAATCCCATTTACCTCCAATGGCCAAAAAGGCCTGTCCACACTTGTAAGTCACGACGGTGGGGTACGAAGGATCAATTGGAGTTCATCATCTTCAAAAAGCTTGTCAAATTTTATTGACATCCCAATCTCCCCCACTAATCATATTAGCAATTTTAACACCCCACAAGTTATGATTTTCCTAATCTTTTTTAGATTTTCTTTAATTATGTAAAAAATGGGAAATTTTTTATTTTTGTTTGGCCAAATGGATTAACACCCCCTTAAAGTTGGCTCAGAAAACCGGATGCCACCCTCAACTTTCAAAAGGATTAGTTACCCCTCTTAACTTGATAAAAAAGACCAGTTACCCTTCTAAACTCGGTAAAAATGCACCAGTTTGCCCCTCAATACCACGTGTCAACTTCTGATTAGAGAGAGAAAAATGACATATTTGAAAAGTCAAACCAACCAGATTCTGACATGTGGCGTTCAGGGGGGCTAACTGGTGCAGTTTTGCCAAGTTAAAGGGGTAACTAGTTATTTTGAAAGTTAAGGGTGGAATCCAATAATCTGAGCAAACTTTAGGGGGTGTTGATGTATTAGGCCTTTTTATTTTTTTTTTCCAAACTTTGCATTTCACTTTTACTTTTTGTATTAAATTTTTATACCTATTTTACATTTTGATACTTACCATTTTCATAATTTCTTATATACCCTTTATATTTATTATTAACAAAGTAAGTTATGTTATTTATCACCCCAAAAATTATCTTTATATCTTTTTATTAATTATGTTTCATTCAAATAAAATTTTGATATATAAAATATTCAAAAAATTCTAAATTTATTTTTTTATGAGTAGTGAAATTACAAGTCAAAATAAAGAACGAAATTGCTAGCAAGTAATTTATTTAGCTTGTGTTATATCAAATTTTGTAAAGTTACTCACATTATCTGTTTGTTATCATACAATCTTTCTCATTCATTACTACTTGAATTCCATCTCCAAAACCACATTATTGGTATAGATTGAAAGGGAAAATTTGCTTTTACATTTAAACATACAAATAATGATTGTAAGAGTCAAAATGACAAATAGCAATTTCTTGATGAGGTCATGTTCCAATGGATCTTGTTGGTTCTTAGTTTTCTTTTATAATTTCTATTTATTTCCGTTTTAAGAATTTTTGTTAATCTCCTAATATAATCTTTAATAGAAATTTTTTATTAAATTTATCTTCAATATATATATTTTTGTAATTATTTATATATGTTTTTTAAAATCTATATATTTAATTTAAATAAAATATAATTTTATTTTTATATATATATGAGGACATTTTAGTAATTTTAAAATGCATGTATAATATTAATATTATTGTTCATAAGGACATTTTAATCATCACAGGGGCGGTAAATGTAAAATGAGGCTGGCGAATAGTGATCCGGTTTATATTTGATATAAATATTTGTAAATTACTTTGTATAATTTGTGCCGTGCGTTGTTTAAAATATTTTGGTGTAAAATATTTATACCAATTGTATATTAGGTATAAATTTTTTAAACTTTTTGTTTTAATGTAAAATGAAAAAGAAAACTTGTTTTTATGAGTTTTTATAATTGGTTTTAGTATTGGCCATTGAATTGTAATTGTTGTAGTTTTTAAAATGTTAATATAATTCTATGTAAGATCAAGAAACTGTTGGGTAGAATATATTGGTTTATTTTTATTTAGTCCACGTAAATTTAAGGAAACAGACTATTTATGGATTTCTTGATAGGGATTAGGGAAGACCTTGTAAGCCCGACTTGAACTTGAAAATATAATATGTGATCGGATTGATTTTGGTTGATATTTTTAACAAAAAGCATGAAAAGTTTTCCCCTTTTTACCCTAACAAATAGGTCTATTCAACCAAGACGAGCTCCCCAGCAGAGACTAGTCAACCAAAAGTTGAAGGGTGACGATGACGATGCCTATACTATCGTTCCACTTCTAGTCTACTCAAAAGATAAAAGGTGATGATGCCTATGTGATCATTCCACCTCGAGTCGAACAAGACATGCTCCCTAGAAGAGACGAGTCAACCAAAAGACAAAGGGTGACCATGCCTATGCTATCGTTACACCTCAAGTCAACCCAAAAGAAGAAAGGTGATGAAGCTTACGCGATCATTAATCCTCTATTCAACCAAGATGAGATCCTAAGCAGAGACGAGTCAACCAAAAATCGAAGGCTGACTATACTCTTATACTATCGTTCCACCCCGAGTCAACCCAAAAGATGGAAGGTGATGATGCTTATGTGATCATTCCACCTCAAGTGAACAAGAAATGCTCCCCACTAGATATGAGTCAAATAAAAGACGAAGGGTGACAATGCCTATGATATCATTCTACCTCGAGTCAACAAAATGATGAAAGGTGAAGATGTCTTTGAGATCATTCCACCTAGAGTCTGCGAAGAAGAGCTCCCAAGTAGAGTCAAGTCAACCCAAAAGATGAAAGGTGATGATGCCTATGTAATCATTACACCTCGAGTCTGCTAAAACAAGCTCCCCAGTAAAGATGAGTCAACCCAAAAAAATGAAGGGTGACGATGCCTACGCTATCATTTCATCCCGAGTCGACACATCCACTAAGACGAGCTCCCCAACAGAGAAGAGTCAACCCAAAAGGTGAAAGGTGATGACCCATAAGCAAACATCCCACCTCAAGTCAACACATCAACCGAGATGAGCTCTTTAGCAGAATTGAGTCAACCCAAAAGGCGAAAGGTGATGACGCATGTACGATCATTCCACCTCAAGTTAAGTTAGCGAATGATGCCTATGCGATTGGGATGTACCACAAGAGACATGCCGACGCAACATCGTGACGCATGTTTAATCTTAATTGAGGGGACTAAAATTTTTCTTTCCAAAAATATTAATTAAGTAATAAACATGTCATTTGATGATAAGGTAAGTATTTCCTATCCCTACTACTCTTTGTCGCACAATCATTCCTCAAAATATTTTTCGTGTAGTGATTCTGTGAGGGGCATCATATGAGCACGAGATTTCCACCGTCTTATGCTCATATGCTGCCTTTCAAAGTCTTTTAAACTTGATGAAGTCTTGTGCGATAATGAAGTCTTTTAAACTTGGTCTTTCGACACTTCCGCAACCATGAGCGGTGTACAAGTCATTTACGAGACAAGTTCCAGATGATTTAATTCATTAAAAAGTACCCAACACAACTAAAGATGCCACAAAATTCCTAAGATAAATCCAAAAATGAGCCAAAAGACACCAAAAGACCAAACCATGCGCACCCAAACTAGCGGGGAAGTCCAAAAAATGGACTTTCCCCGGTATTAGGGTGCTGATGCTCATAGGGGGCCCTAACGCCCCCTCCTTAGGTGCTTAGTCACCCCGTATAAGGAGGACCCCTCCAATGGTTATCGAATCAATCAAACAACACTATTTCAGCCACTTTCTCATCCAATCTCCACTTTCTACTTGCATTTCAAGCCAGAATTCCCCTATATAAACTCCTTTAAACCTCTTAAATCAGACATAACATTTTTCTATTTATCTTTAGCTTTTTAAAGCTCTCTTAAGTAGGAAGATAAAATTCAATTCTTATTCTTGAGCCATTAAAGTTTAAATCATCTTAAAGGGAGTAAATTAGCATAATTAAGAACTCTTGACGTGGAAACTTATTGAAATGCCTCACTGAAAAAAACCGAGAGCCTCATCAAAAAATAGGGATGCCCACATCTCATCATGAAATTATTTTTATGTAAGCATTATATAATTGGATTATACACATCTTAAACTTTCTAAAACATCAATTATCACTCCATTTGGTTGAGTTGGTCAAAAGTTATGAAATTTTGAAGTTGCGGGTTGGTATTGGTAATCAATAAACTATTTTAATTTCCGGCGTTGGCTAGAACCTTTACACAATGTGTAGATAATTTTCTTATAATATGCACATATCAATGTTTCTAAAACATCAAAGATCATTCAAAAAAGACGATTGATTTGAATGTTATGAGTTTTAAAAATTTTAAGAACATTTTGTTTTCCAATTTTGCGTACGGAAACATATTTGATATCTGAGTTTTATTCGTGTCGTCTCAAAATGTGTAGATATTTTCCCATAATCTAGAAATCTTAAGGATTTCAAAACATTAAAAATCATTCAAAATAGATGATTGATTTTAAAGATATGATTTTCTAAATTTTCTAGTTTTCAACATTTGGTTTCTCGCAAAAATTTCTTTTATTAAAAGTGATGTTTACTACTTTATTATAATTATCACTACTACACCTATACTAACATCTTATTTTGTAGGTTCTAATGGACCCAAAGTCTATCATCGATTATTTCTCGAACTAACGTTGTTTTGCAGAATCATCAAGATTTGGAGGTGCATAACCATTGTTTATATCTCTAAAAACACAATCTTTTTCAATTATTTTCATTTCATATATCATCAATATGTGAATAAAATACACCTAAAACACTTTGGTGATATTCATGTTGCAAATAAGAAAAATAGATTGATTTAATTTAACCACAGAAAAGTACGTAAGCTGTATGGGCCCGAATCTCTGCTAATTCCTAGAGGAGCTAATCCGGGTGGCGACTCCATTTTTCAACATGATTCCCCAGAATTTTCCTTTTCCAAAATAAATGTTTTAATTTATAATATATTATTTCATATATCATCGAAGGATGAATTTTTATCGAAGGAGGGATATTATATCGTTATATGATATTTTACGATAATTTTGGATCTTTAACCCATGTCTAATCTAGCT
Organism: Euphorbia schlechtendalii; assembly: GCA_949673415.1. NCBI lineage: Eukaryota > Viridiplantae > Streptophyta > Magnoliopsida > Malpighiales > Euphorbiaceae > Euphorbia > Euphorbia schlechtendalii. Next base: position 11,862 of record CATIWQ010017072.1, on the reverse strand, counting down.
AAGGATTGGGCTTTGGTATTCATCCACTTTACGGATACCTCCCCTACTTGGGATGATTCATCGGTAATTGATTCAAAAGATTCGCTCAAATGTCGTATTTTGATTTGTTTTCCAAAATCAACTTACGCTCTTGTATTCTCTTCGAGAGTAGCTTTATAAATTTACTTTATGACCCACCAAAAGGAGGTTTCCCGTGAGTTCACTAAACACGCTCGCATGGCCTATCTTCTCCACAAAACCTCAATCGTTCACACTCGTCAACTATCCTCCTTCACACAATTGAGCAAATATTAGGGTATTCTTTTACAAAATATTCCGTTAAGGTGAAAGACCGAAAATGGTATTTTAGGCAAAATTTAGTTCAATGAGAGAAAATAGTGATATGCCATCAGAAAACCAAAAGGTTGTTTGGTAATAGGGTTTTGTCATTTAATATCTTGTATCATGAACTGTTGTACCCCACTTAATTTTACTCAATGAAAAGATCGTTATCTGCCTTCTTGTTGCATCCACAACTATCAGCATCATCAACGGTCTCTCCTTCTCTTTCATCAGATCAACTACAGTCCCTCCTCGACATACCTAAACTATAGAATAACCCAATCACACTTGTCTGGACTAGTAAGCTCCTAGATCTTATGTAACCATCTCTAGTAGTAGCCGTTACTCTCAATAGTCTCTCGTTGAGCATGGTCTAGTGTAGCGAATGAAGTGTGATGACACCACTTCTTAAGGATGTGGTCTGGTAATTTGTGATCCCAGCTGAAGGCATGAGTAAGGTAAGAGTTTTTAGGCACTCGTTGAGTCTTCCCATACTAGCGAAAAATCATGCGAGAAAATAGGAAGTGATACCCTATAAGCCAAGTAGCTAGATGCCGTAGGCTTGGACATAGGTGGCAAAGTAGTAATCTTCCATTAGGGGAAAACCCAACAAATTTGGCTATCTGTATATTCTCTCATGATGCATATCCAGTCATCCATTATCAGCCTATAATGGCCGATGGTGTAGAGCCCCATCTCACCATACTAAACGACCTTGTACTTCTCAAAAAATCATCTTGGCTCATTGTTCAGACCAGCTTCTCCAAGAGCCAAACTACAATTTTATCTCAATGGAAGCTCCAAATGAACTAAGGAAAAGAAGGTGAGTTTGTAAGGTTACCTCTAGTATGTGAAGTGGTCTTCGATCAAGCTAGGGTCAGCCTTCACAGCCTTCATTCAATGTAAGCTCTTTGTAAGTATGACAACCGCAGGTGAAGCTACATCTGAAAGGCTAGCAATGAAAGAAATGAGTCGAAAAGGGGCAACACTGCCTACTCCGCATATGATCTTTGACATAAGCAATAAGGCCACCATATAGGGCCAAGCAATGTGATGCCTTAGAGTAGCTAAGCACTAGTCTAGAATTGTAGCAATTCAAAACCACCAATCTCTAGGGGATGGATAGGAACTGGTTTGAACGAACGACGTTCTACCCGCGCAGTCACTGCGAGGTGTCAACCCTATGAGAAGGGGCGTGGGGTGTGTTTATGTGAAAGAAGGAAAAAAAAGTTTTGGAAAGACTAAAGGCCTAAACCTCTAGCCTATGTTATGAAGTTGGCACCTAGTTAAGCTCTTCCGAGAAAATCGGTATAGCCTAGATCCGTTAAGCCTAAACTGTACCGTAGTATAGAGATTTGGGTCCAGATGAGCTACCTACTTCATCTTTATTTGAGTTAATATTACATACATGTTATCGCCTTTAAGATATTTCAATTAATTACTAGTCATTTTCGATTTATGTTTGCATTTAACATCACACACATGCGGAAAGTGATAAGTAAATAAGGAAGGTGATAAATAAATAAACATAGTGATTCTAACCTAAAGGGGTAGAGTAAATAATAATACAAACCATGGGGTAATATACAAATGGTCTTAATGATCTACAGATACAATTTTATTTACAATTGTGATACCTGAAGGAAAATAAATCCATAACATACATCTAACCTAAATCTACTAGCATCTATAAAAGTTAGCATGAGATATATCACAACATCATGACATAGTTAGTATATAAAATAAGATGCAGTTTAGATTAGGGTGAATTGCATGTGTATGGCTTTAAATATTGGGAATTCGGGTTCCTCGCATGCTTTTATTAAAAAACCCATTTATTTTAGACTCATTTTATTACCAAATTTTATTGTTTTGGATTATACATGGCATAAGAGTTGTTGGTTATCAAGTAGAAATGTATTTTCCATCATGTGGGGCCTAAAATAGTGATAAAGTACAAACAGATGAACTAAAACTAGGGTAGAAAGGTAAATCAGGGAAGGCAGGCTGGTGCCGGATCGGTCGGGATGGGGCTGATACCGATCTAGAAAGCCAGTGCCTGTCTAGAGTACTAGACTGGTCGGTACCGGTCCCTAGGGTACCAGGTCGATACCTGCTCGGCAGGCCAGACCAACCCTCCTTAGGGATTGGTACTAGTTCGATTGTATAAGTACCAATATGTTCCTAAGATAGACCTGAAACAAAATGCTAAAAAGATGAAAAAAGGGATCAAAATTATGCTAAGAATTTCCGAAAGCTCAGAATCTTACCCCTCCTATGTGAATCCGTGACTTTTGGAGCTGGAAATGCCGAAAAAGAGATCTTCGAAACCTTTTGCTTAATTTTTTATGGAAAAAGTGACATAAAGTTGATTTTAGTGAGGGAATAGGAAACCCAAGAGTTAAATTTTCAATTTCTAACTCCAAAGAACCTGGAAGGAAAGAGGGAATTTTGAGGAAAAATATTGGCAAACTGCAAGAGGGAACTTTTCCTAACACTAAAAAATCCTAAGAATTTCTCTCTCTAATCTCTCTCTAAAATTTACCAAAGAGGTAAAAGTTGCCCACCCCTCAAAACCCTAATTTTATGGCTTTTATAGAAGTTGGTAAAAGAGTTTTTTGAGAAAGGGCAAAAAAAGTTAAGGGTAGATTAGGAAAAATAGAAAATGGAGTGGCTGTGAAGATAGCCGGAATCGACCTTGTCACGTGGGCAAGGTTGGTACCAGTCCAGCCTAACAATCCACTAAGTAGACCAATACTGGCCCGAGATTTCGGTACCAGTCAACTTAGCAGATTAGTTTGGCCGGGATGGGATAGGTTGATTTTTGTGGTTTTAAATGGTTTTTAAATGGTTTTGGGTTGGTTCGAATGATTTTGGTTCCAAGAGCCAAATATATCCTTTGAACATCTCGTAGCCTTAAAACAGATCACTTGAACAAGAGAGACAAGTGCAAATATTTCTCATCATCGCTTCGTGAGAGGTATAAAAATCCCATGCTCGTATTCTACCCCTCGTGTGATCACTACTAGAAGTTAGAATGGCTACACGAAAAGAGCAAGGGATAGAAATCATACCTGAGGTGGCATGAGGTGTCGAAGTTAACCCGAAGGTGGGAAAGTTCACCCATCCGAACTTTGACAAGGTTAACTTCTAGGGTTAAAGCACCTAGTTGTTATCCTGAGTAGATAATTAGGTTATCTTTGTTACTCGTTAGGTGGGAAAGGGCACCATTCGGAACTCTAATGAAAGAAATAATTGGTTGACTTTGAAATTAAGTTCCAAAGTTATCTTTACAACATGGAAGGCCATCGTGCTCTTTTGGAAATCCCCGACATGGATGTTTCCCAATTTTCGAGATCATATGGAAATATATGAGTGCTGAAGCTGATCTTAAAACATGGAAGTTTCACCGTACTCCTTGGACGTCCTCAACATGGATGTTTCCTGATTTTCAAGGTCACTTGGAAATAATGAGTTCTGAAGTTGACCTCAAAACATGAAAATTTCACCATGCTCTTTGGACATCCCCATCATGGATATTTCCTGATTTTCGGGATCACCTGGAAATAATGAATGCTGAAATTAACATTAGAACATGAAAATTTGACCATGCTCCTTGGACATCCCCAACATGGATGTTTCTCAATTTTCGGGATCACTTGAAAATAGTGAGTGTTGAAGTTGACATCAGAACATGGAAATGTCCCCGTGCTCATTCGACATCCCCAACATCAATGTTTCTCGATTTTTGATATCACTTGGAAATAGTGAGTGTTGAAGTTGACCTAAGAACATGAAAATTTTTCCATGCTCCATTGAAATCCCCAACATGGATGTATCCATATTTTTGGGATCTCTTGGAAATGGGTTGGTTGGTTATGAAACCTAAAAATGCACTAGAATTGCTTTTTTAGGGTTAGGATTGTCAATGAGCATGTTTTAACTTCTTGATTGACTTTTTGGAAACAAAATGATTTGCCCCTTCAATGAAGAGTTAAAACGAGGAGAAAATAAATAAATAAGTAATTGAGTTGAAGAAATTTGGCCTATTCAGAAAATACTGCGGAGGCACCTTTGAAAAGGTTTAATTTTCCCCAAGTGAGAATTGTGGCTTTCAGCAGTCAATATGGTTCCCTTGGGGTTGCAATTTAATGAGGAAAAATTTAAAAAGTATATATTGAGTGAATAGATGAATATGTGGTTTTTGATGAAGAAAATAGGGATAAAATGGTTAATTCTTATTTTACTGAGCGGTTAGAAAACACTACCCTGAAAGGAGAGTCGAGGAGTCCGAGTAGAGGGTGCAAAATTAGGTCAGCCCTAAATGCCTATGTGGCAGACGCCTAAAAAATGGTTAAAAATGTGGAGGTTGGAAATGAAAAGTGGAGCAAGGTGACCTTTGGGATTCCTATAAAATTCTCTATATAAAGGATTTAAATTAGAAATTCAAATCACTTGTCACTTTCTTCAAAGCTTATCTCTCTAGAAAACTTCTCTCTATATTTCAAGAATGCTAAACAAGCTCTCAAGGAGTCGCCCTTACTCTTTGTGTTAGGGGGGTTGTGATGTGAGACCAGATGGTTCTTGGACTTGCTTGGTGTCATAAGGGTACAAGCTTAAAGCCACTGATCTCTTCATGGGTTACACCCCCAAGTCATTGGTTCCTTTGGTGATGGCTCTAGAGGCGCATGCCTCCCAACCATATGTATTCCTAAAACTTGTTAATTATGTCCGATATAATTTTAATCGAACCGGTTATTTGAATTGTTGAATAATTTAAATTTTAAATTTGAATTTAGAATATAAAATGTGATGCTAAAAATGCTATGAAACTAGATCTATACTTGAATATGCATAAAAAATACTGAAAATATGCATGTAGAATGAAAAATATGCACGAAACCCAAGACCAAGACTGAAAGGTTCCCATCTCGGGACCGGCCTAGTACTCCAGGATCGGCTTAATTTGGGCAGGTACTGGTGTACCACACTAGGTCCGTATTGGCCTGTTAGGCTAGTACTGGCATAGTTCGTTACCCAAGAGGACAACGCCCGAAATCGGCGTTGTCTTCGAGCAGTGGGCATGGGTCAAGCTAGTACCGGCCTGACCCGGACTAGTTCTGGTACCAATACCGAAGCCAGTTTCCTTCTCCCTGGGAACGTGAAACGATGCTAAAAATGGGTCCCAAAATGCAAATTTTAACTCAAAAGTTGTGGCAAAATGCAACATTTGGACAAAATTTAGTTTTTAATTAAAGTTGGATTAATTAATTTAAGTTATACTTGTCAAATTAAATTTAAAAGAGACCTAAGTCTAAATAAAATAATTAATTTATTTAAATGCATGGATTTATTTTATTTTATTTACACTTCATGAATTATTATCAGACTAAATTGAAACCTACAAATGAAATGAATGTAAAAGTTATCGTAATTTGGCATGTAGCCTTAGTCATATGTGATCCTCGACACACTAAGCTGGTGTCGAGAGTGGTGGGGATAGATTCGTACTGATGTGATTGCTAGACAGGACCCAAGGCTCGTGGTAGGGATAAAGGCCACAAGATTTGGACCGCTGATCAGTGCCCTCCCTTCAGATCTGAAGGGATTAAGCCACATCATCATGGTTGCACTGATAGAGAGGTGGAGTTAGACCACCCACACATTTCATCTATAGTTGGGGAGCTTACCATTATCCCATTAGATATAGTAGCTATGACAGGGCTAAGATGGGCCAGGCGGACTCTTCGCTTTGATGTCTTTGTGGAGCGATTCCCTTAAATCCAATCCACTTAAGGTAGGATGAGATCAGCAATAAGGAGCTCCCCTAGTTTATCAGGTCCTTCATTTGTTGTACTCCTTGCCACTATCTTTTTCTAAATCTTTAGTAGCAGTTGTACTATAATGTTCTACCCCATTTGTAGGATATTGATTCCATCTTCGGATGGAACAAGTACCAGGATATACTAGGCTAGCTTTAGTATGGAATTGATTGTTGTGCCAAACGCCCAATGTTGGAGCTGAAGGTAGGATGTCTATGGATCTTGATGAGTCTTCAACCTTCTTTGCATTCTATTGCTTTGGTATTGCCCCTATTATGATATGATACATTTATAGCCTTTGGCCTTTGAGTACCGGGTCATCCCTCCCCCATCGGTGATGGAACATGCACCACCAGATGCCCACTTCCTTACTTTCAGGATGCTCCCCTGAACTGATAAGGTATATAGCTATCCTTGGTATCGAGAGTACCTCATACGCCTCTACCGCAACTGGGTATGCATTTCTTTCTTTAGAGCTTTATTATTATCAGTTTTTGGTACACTTGACATTTTAACTTGGCATTTTATTGCATATCTGCATTGATCCTTGGGCTTCCCTCCCAGACCGCGCTTACATTAGGATAGTCTAGTGAGAGGTGGATGATTACCGCCTCCTCCTCCTTGAGTGCCCTTACTCTCAGGAGTGGTACTTTGGGGAATGCATCCAGAGGTGGAGGACTCGCAGGGTCTCTAGGAGGAGGGTTCCACCTGGCATACCCATTAGATTATTCTAACCTCACTTACTCCCCACCGATGAGTTCTTTTAGTTTATTAAGGATGGATGATCCCCTTGCTCACCCGAAGGTACCAGAAGTTTATGACATATTTGCTTCCTCCCTAATCAAGGAGGTATCCTAGAGATGGCCCTTGGAGTTAACAGTTGAGCATGTCTCAAGCTATGGGAGTGGAGGAGATGATGATGATGTAAACGATCCTCTAGAGGCTAGCGATGAGGATATGGTACTGGAGGGAGGTCCTCTTGTAGCTGGAGGTGGTCCGACTCCTATTGGCAAGAGTAGAGCAGGTTAAGGGGCATAAGGATTTAGCACGGGATCCTCTACCTTTGACTGATTTAGGCGCATGATGCTTTTTATTGGGGTGAGCATCTTCGCTTTTAATTTTACTTTCATTTATGCACATTTTGACAATGTGAACTGACTTTCAAACTTCTTGTGGAAGTTTCAAGTTCGTAAGAAGAAGAAGTCCAGGTATGTGGAGGAGGTGATCCTTGATGAGCATGATTTGGCGGTATATGAGAGAGAGGGAGAGAGTTCTTCCATCGTAGCTTACCAAGGATCTAGCAAGAGAGTCCTCGACTCTGTGAGTGATAGAGGGAGTCCTTAGGCAAGAGCTTTACATAACTTTCATGTTGATGACACAGTCAGGGAAGAGGGAGATGAGACATTTATCGGAGCTTACTCTGCCTTTCTTCTTCATTCCCACTGATGCTACCCATGTGAGTGCCTTAGATTTCTACCTTTTAGAATTCTGCTTTTGAACATGATGCCTGATTTGATGCTTTGACATTTGTTGTACGAGTACTTATTACTTAGGTGGAGTGGCTGGATTGTGGGTTGTTCTCAGTTCGAGATCTCATGATGGCCCAGGATACACATACCATGGTAAGTTCCTACATTCAAATTCGTTCTCTATGCAAATAATAATATGCTTGATAGTATTGACGTATGAATATGTATGTACAAATGTATGTGGGTTAGTTATTTGACGTCTATGTGTATATGTTTTGATTTATTGATTCTTTTTATAGATATTTATGGGCACAGAGCAAGATCGCCTCTAGACTAAGATGGGCGATTGGTTGAGGGCCGAGGTTGAGGTGATCGTGCTTTGGGATCGGTTAGCGACTTTTGAAGCAATTAGGGAGGTGGCAAAGGCGAGGGCCTAGGATTGAGCTAGCATAGTCAAGGATCGTCGAAGTGTCATATCTTGGCTTAAGGTCAAGATAGAGCAACTGATGGGGCCAGGCCGTGTGTGCAGGGACCGGGGACTCATTTTTGGTAGTAGAGTGATGATGGTATTGTTCCTAACCATAAGCCAGACCTTTATAAGCCCACCTCTGGGGGTAAGTACCTACCTCAGGCCCCTTCATGAGCGGATCACCCTCGGACTAGAGTTCTACGCTGATCAGGTGGAGGAGGATGAGAGCAAGGATGATGATGAGGAGGTTAAGGAGGCCTATGACAGTGATGACAGAAGAAGCTACGGGGATGATGGGACCCAATATTGGATGTAGTATCTTGGATTTTCTATTGCTTTGTTTTATGTTGCTTTTCTTGATGTAGTCCGTACATTTGGCACATTTCCATCTTTCATTTTGGAACTTTGTTGCATTTCATGACTTTATAAAAATATTTCATTTTTATAAAAGCCTTATTCTTTTATTGATGATCTTGTACTTTTCCGCATAAAAAGCCTGGTGTGAGCGGATGAATTTGGACCCGAGCGGTCACCGGCCCTGTCAAATGGGGTATGGGAGTTTTCCCGATTTGAAAAAAGAGTGTTTTTAGTTTAAAGAAAGAAACTTGTTCATGTGATAAGCTTAATAGACTCGAGTTAAAATTATTCTCGTTTGGAAACCACCTTTATGATACTTCAATTCAATTTAGATGTTTTCGGCTTATGTTTTTGGTTATTTAGAGGGCATACGAAAAGCGGTAAATAGATAAAGTACGAGAAAATAAACACGTAGGAAAATAAGTGCACCTAATCTACGGGATTAATTACATCTTGGGATGGGGGATTTACAAATCACCTAAATACATCGTTATCGATACCTAAAGGAAATTAAACCCTAACATACACCTATCCTAAACTAATTGCATCTATAAAGGTTAGCATAGGAGATATTACACAACACAAATATGTACGAAGTGAACCATATATGCTCGAATTGGATTTCGACAAGATTCATGTGGTTGATGTAAAAACAATGAAATTTTTGAAGTTTTTGTTTTATAAAAAATGGTTCATTTTTACTTTCAATTATGTTGGTCATTTTTATTAGTGAAAATGCCGCATGTTGTATGGTCGGGTCAGTTATTTGGTAACTTTAGTTCCCTTCATGTGGGTGACCTAAAACAATATTAGTAACATAAATCTAGATCAAACATGCATAATATAGCCATTGTTTGGGTTAACAACAGTAACAATGTCATCCATATTGTTAATGACTTCCCTGTGAAGGGCGATATCGATATGGATGGCCTGAAGCACTCCCATTTCCACTCCAAACCTTAATCCACATATTAATATATCAAAAAATCATATGTAACTCCTTAAAAATTCTAACTTAGAAGTTATTTACCACCAATGATACATTTCCAAACTCTGAAGGGTCTCAAAGGGTCATTCTGGGCCCAAGCGATTCGAAACGGAGCAAAACAAAGCCAATCCACGATTCTACCAATGCAATATCATTAACGACATCACAAATGATGTCATTAACAATGTCATGAAGCCGTTAACGACATTGACATTCCAGACCTGCAGAAACACACAGAAATAGGAAAACGAAAATCTGAAACTTCAAACGATCATAACTTTTATATACTTAACTGATTTGGATGATTTTTATCATTACAAAAAGCTCAAGATATTTAAATTTGTTTATGTAAACAAAATACTCAAAAAATATTTGAAATCATACTAAAATTCCCGTAAAATAGTTTGGTGTGCAAAAATGGAAATAATCGAAAAGAAAATGAAACTTCATAAGGCAAACATATAAATGTAAGCACAAGCTCTAGAAACTCAGAGGCTTACCCCGTAGTCATGAATCCACTTCCTTTAAGGTCCACAAAGTCCTCCGGGAAGCTCTCCTTATTTCTTTTTAGTTGGATTTGGTTGTTGGTTGGCGATTTACTGAAAATCTTTGGAAGGGATCTATTCCTTGCCAAAGTAGATGTTTTAGAAGGTGTAGTAACTTTCAAATGAGTGATAAAGATGTTGTAGACTCTCCATTCAAGTCTAAACCTCAAGCATTGCCTAAGTGATCTCTAACCTCAAGTTTGCTTAAATGATCTCTACACCTCAAGATTTGCTTAAAAGATGAACTAAACCTCAAATTTGCTTAAGAGATGAACAAGTGGACCCTTGTGAATCAAGTTCATGCCCTTTTCATGAACTTAATCTAACTAACCCGAAATACCAAGTGCCGGTGATCAAAGTTTGGTATTTTACTCAAGAACATAAGAAATAATGCTCTCTAATGCTCTCTAGATCTTTTTCTCTCTTTCTTACCAATATTATCACCAATATTCAATACCCCCTTTACTGAAACTCTAGCTCTATCTTTATGGAGCTCTCTTTAATCCAAAGTCAACTCCTTTTTAGCATTAGGCCATGCTTTTAGCCTTTGCTTTTTAACTTTTTACAGATCCCATGTAAAGATTTGATGTAAAAGGTCTTAGGTAAGGTGTGGGGAGTGGTTTTTACAGTGATCATGTCCAAGCAAGTGGTAAAAAGTAACCTTTTTGGCTGAAATTCATTTTTAGTTCTACTAGAAAGTCAATGTCGGTAATGACATTGCCAATGTCGTTAATGACATTAGCCATGTCATTAACAACATGGCCATGTAGTTAATGACATGGCTTCTTTGCCTTGGACTTTTTGTGCTGAAATTACCTAAAAAGGTTAAGGCTCAAAGAAACAAAGCAAGCTTCCTCTAAATGAATTCAAGACCCTATAAAAGTGAAAAACTAGCAAGGGAAAAATAAATTACTCCTTCATCATCAAACTCACTAGCCGGGAGCGAAATCCCATGCTCACAGGCTGCCCCTCATGGGATCATTGCTAATATGAGATTAGTTTGGTCCCATGATTGAAAGAGCAGTAGGGTTTAGAGATGATACCTGACAGATCGCGGTTGGCACTACCCGGGGTGGAAACTTCTCGATGATTGGAGGCTTTTTTCCTTGTTCCGCGTTACTTGGAACTTGACTCTTTGTGCCCTTTGTGAATTTCCCATTTAGTAATGATTTCCCCTTGAAGGTTGACCTTTGGCTTGTTGCTACTATTGTAACCGTTGGGGGAAGGGGACGTTAGCTATGTTCTCTCATTCCTGCGGTTCAAAATCTCATGTGCAAATCATATAGAGTCTGAAGAGAGATGATGATTGTAAAAAGCATGGAAGAGGATGTGGATTGTAGAATGTCCTTTAATTGTAAAAAGTCAGAAAAAGAGTATGGACTGTAGAAAGTTCATTGGCTGTAAAAAGTCTAAAAAAGGATATGGACTGTACAAAGTCCATTAACTATAAAAAGTCTTGAAAAAAGGTGCAGATAGTAACAAGTCTGAAAAAGGATGTAGACCATAGAAAGTTCGTTGACTGTAAAAAGTATGAAAAAGGATGTGGATTGTAGAAAGTCCATTGACTGTAATAAGTCTAAAAGGATATGCGGGTTGTAGAAAGTCTTGCAATGAATGCCCCTTGAGAGTTGACCTCAAGTTGATTGTTACCGTTGGAATCGTTGGGGAAAGGATGAGAGTTGTGTGCTTCATGTCTTTGATGATACATCAACTGTAGTGAGCCTCCATTAAAATTCACTGTGGGTTGGTTGACCGTTTTGGTCTGAATTGTATGCCCCTTATGAGTTGACTATTGGTTGACTGTGACCCTCGGAACTACTGGGGAAAGGATGAAAGCCATATGCTCCATACATTTGATGATACGTTGACTATAGTAAGCCTGCTTTAAAAT
>CATIWQ010017058.1:0-11578 GCA_949673415.1 Euphorbia schlechtendalii | reverse complement strand
GTTTTCTGTAGATGTAATATATTGTGATCACTTAAGAAATAAGCAACTTATCCCGGACCCGAATCTCTGTGTCTTGGTGGGCCGTCCCCCGGACGTTAAGCCTCACAGGACTCTATTTCCTGGAAAGAGCTAATCCAGGTGGCGACTCCACACTGAGAAATGGCAGATTCGGGTTCGAACTGATCTTAAAAGTTTTCGCCTTTTTCTCTTTTTAACCTTTTTCTCCCGGGTCCCAGACCCGGTGCCTTATTTTTTTTTTTCAAACACCCTGGTGGACCACGCCTATGAACCCGCGCGCTCTCGGCCCACCACTCCGTGTCGCCCGCTCACAGTCGGCCAGTACAACACCTCCGCTAGGATGCTATTCTTTGCGAATATCGAACAAATGAATATTGAAGAACAAAAACTTTTATTGATAAGTGACTTGCAAGTACACTTATACAACAATCGCTCGAGAATATAGAGAAATCTAGTGATTGAAACAAGGATTAGAATCACTTAAACATTTTCTTGCTAACACTATGAACGTAGCAAATTCTCTATCCATACACACACTATACGTAACCTTATAATTGCACTCTAACGCTGCACTCCCTTGATTCCATGAAATTGTAAGGTTTGGATCCTTATTTATAGAGTTCGAAGGGTTGCGTCTATCCAAACGAAGAGTTGCGTCCATTAGTGAATGATTGCATCACTTCAATGTGATTGGTTGAGAAGCTTCAATCTAATCCACAATGGATAGGTACCTTTTCATGATTGGTTGATTACTGATAGGTGTATATTCGTTGGTAGTTGATGGCGGTTGATCATTCTTATCTAGCGGTTGGTAGTTAAGAACATTAAACCAGAAAACCGTCCAAGTTGCGATCATGATATATAAGTCATGACCGTGAATCTTTGATTGGCAGACTTCTGTTTTGAAGAAGAACAAGTTGCAACCACGAATGATTATCGTAACCATGAATTGCATTTTTCTTTAGAATTCTCCTTGTAACTTCACCAATCTTTGACAGCTTCAATCCTAAGCCCAATCCTTAAGTTCCATGCACCTTTTTGCACCTTTTCACTCTTTTTTCATAATATTCTACTTTAGATCATTTTACTCCCAAGATTTACCTAGTATCTGCATTTGCATCATAAACAACTACATACCACGTGAAATCTTTTATATGAAGTGTAAAAATGACTTAAACTATAGCATTTAGTGTGTAAAATTAATACGGTAATAAGTGTAATTATACACTTATCATTAAGGAGCATGGGAATTTTCTCTAAAGGAAATTTAGGAATGAAGGGAATGAGTATATGTTTACTTTAATGGACTTGATTAAGTAGTTTGGTTTTGGAAAAACCTATGAAGAGATTGAAATGGAAGACGATTATGATCTAATGAGTGTATGGACTGAGTTAACGGGGTTGGACATTACTAATTTGTGGGAAATTTCGAATACTTTACTTGAACCTTATACAATGTGGGAATGTGGTACTCACTACAATAGTCTTTCGCCAAATGAGGTACGAACTTGAATTAATATTGTATACACTTCTGTTGTATTTAGGTAAAAGTTTAGTGTGGGGTGTGATAATTGTATAATTATGCTTATTATCTTGATACTTTTACTCATAAAATGATATGGTTTAGAATCATTTTATACTTCATATGAAAGATTTCGCATGGTATGTAATTGTTTTTTATGTAAGTGCAAAAACTAGGTGAAACTTGGGAGTGAAATGATTAAAGATGGAATTCTATCAAAAAAGAGTGAAAATGGGGCAAAAAGATGCGTGGAATGTAAGGAATTGGCTTAAGATCGAAGTTGTCAAAGATCAGTAAAGTTGCAAAGAAGAATTATGAAGAAAAGCATAAGTCACAACCATGTCATGATCGTGATTCCTACTCGCGATTGGCCAAATCACACCCGTGACTATCTATCATGATCGCGACTTATCGTACTTCACAAATAGTCTATTACCAACTCACATTCACGATCGTGACATATATGTCATGCTCATGAATCGTAACGGATTTGATAAACTCTTCTCAACTTCCAACCGCCGGATAAGAACGATCAACCGCCATCAACTATCAGATGAAGAAACACCTTTTGGAGACAATGTAATCATAAAAAGTTGCCTATCCATTGAAGATAAGGATGAAATCTTGCATCCAATCACATGAAGATGATGCAACCCTTCACCAATGGACATGACTATTTGTTTGGATAAAGACAACCTTTCACACACTATAAATAGAGGTTTAAATCAACCAATTTTGTGTATGATGCAATGGTAGCATAGTAGAAGTGACGATAGCAATAGATAGAGAGTGAAAGTTATTTAGATTTCGCTAAGTTCAAAGTGTTAGAGAGAAAAATGTATAAGTGATTCGATTCTTGTTTCAATCACTAGATTTCTCCATAAATTTGAGCGATTGTTGTATGAGTGTAATTGTGAAGCACTTATCAATAAAAGTTTCTATTCTTCATTTGTTCAATATTCACAGAGAATAGCATCCTAATGGAGGTTTCGTAGAGTCGAGACCGAATTCAAAGTAGATGCAGAAATTACGGGAATTGATGACTCCCATCAAAGAGTGGATACAGTTTTATCAACTTTAACTTTCTCTTGTATACCTTACAACTTTACTTTGTTTTCCACTGATACTTTCTAATTTGAAGTTTATGATATGTCTATGTGTCATAACGAGTATTTCATCTTGCATCACTTATATTAATGAAGTTATATACTTTCAAGTTGACTTTAAGAGTAGTTTCAGGGTTAACAAGATTGTGTATAATCACAGGATCTGTGCTTATAACGTTGTTTAGTGAGCCAACACTTTAGAAAAGAGTGGTAACTTGCTAAATATGGTAATGTGAGAGAGAGTTGTACTAAGCATAGTATTATTGTTGTTCAGGTTTTTATAAGTGTCATAATTTGTTTACCCTAGATTTAGAAAAGTCATTTCATGTGTTGCTTTGCGGTGAATTATAGGATATTTGGGCGTCTAGAACCGAGTTTGTTGAAGTTATCTAGTGTATAAAACATTCTTGATTACTTTGCATATTTTACTCTACTATACTTGTTCTTACGGAATATCTATATGCTTTACATCTTTTCTAATCTTTTCATGCATCTGTCCATTCATCAATCTACCATTAAAAATCTTTAACTTATTTTATTTTCTTTTTTTCCATAACTCTAGTTAATCCTTAGAACTGAATTCCTTCCTGTGGGATCGATATCTTTTAAAACTACATCACAACTGTATACGTGTAGTTATCATCATTTTTCTATTTGATAAACGGTACTGACAACACCTGTTTATATTTAGAACTTTTATATTATTAGTAGAAAAGTGGCGAACATCTCGAACTCGACAATGATTGTTTGATCAATATGGTCTTATTCGAACGACTTTTTGCTGGTGCCCTAGCAATACCATTCTCTCTATCTCGACTCAATTTCAACAAAGTGATCGTCAGCCAAAGCACAAGCTTAGTAGCGCCATTTTTTTTATAGAAGAGGTGTGGGTAAGTATTTGTAATTGTGGGCAAAATAAGTCTCCGGGACCCGATGTTTTTAATTTTTATTTTTATATGCGTGTTTGGGAGTTTGAGATAATGAAAATCTTCGACACTCTTCATGGGTTAACAAAATTACCAAACCCTATCAAGAGTTCATTCACAACATTGTTGCCTAAAGTAGCGGGCTCAAAAACTCTTTCCAATTACCATCCTATTGCATTTATTCATGGCATTTATAAGATGGTCACCAAGGTATTAGCCATGAGATAACAGCTTATTTTACGTTCATTAATTTCTGGGAACCAATTTGCTTTTGTTAAAGGGAGAAGTGTTCACGAGTTCTCATTCTTGGCTTTAGAAATTATTCATTCAATCCATATGCAACGTCGTTCTTGTTTCTCTTTAAAGCTTGACTTCCATAAAGCTTTCGATAGTGTATCTTGGAGCTACATTGATTTGGTTCTAATCCAATGGGGTTTGATTCCAGATTGGTTTCTTGGCTGTCAATTGTAGAAGTATTTCCACCACATCGATTCTTATTAATGGTTCGCCATGTGATCCATTCCATCTTCAGAAGGGATTTAAACAAGGTGATCCTCTTTCACCATTTATTTTTGTTTGGCGATGGAGAGGTTGAAGTAATTAAATCATGGTAGTATTGATGAGGGATTACTACCGGGTTTAAAACTAGAGAGCTCACTTCCAGATATATCATTGCTTCAATTCACAGACGATACTGTTTGCTTTCTTCCAGCTAATGTGGGCTTGATTCCATCATTCATGCACATCCTCAAGTGTTTTGAGTTGATCTCTAGGTTGCGAATTAACTATCACAAAAGCTCTCTACTTGGCATAAATGTGGTAAATTTGGTTATGAGTGATTGAGCCTCTCTTCTCGATTTCCAAATTGGAAAATTTCCAATCAATTACTTGGGAATTCCCCTTTGTTATAAACGGCTACCATTAGTTGTTGGGAAACACTTGTGGAAAAATTCAAGAAGTGACTAGTAAATTGGAAAGGAAGTTGTCTATCACATGCGGGCTATTTAACTCTCATAAAGTCGGTACCCTCTGCACTCCCCATTTATTTATTATCAATCAATAAAATGCCCAATGATATAATTTCGAATTTGATGAGTTTCGGAGTCGGGCCTGCGCGTCTTCCCCACAAGCTGAAAAGCTCATGGGCCGCTAGCGCACGAGGTAAGCCCGCACGTGTTAGCGAGCTTACGGGTAAGCACTCTAGGGATTGCCTGATGATAAGATTCGTGGGTCCAAGTGACCCACGCGGTTAACCTACTAAGTGGATGGAAATATTCTCATCCCACTTTGTGTTTGAAAGGGAGTCAAACACTCCCAGTTTTTCCCTATATATAGGCCTCCAGCTCCTCTTTATTCCATACTTCAGCTCAGCTTTTCTCTTTGAGTTCGACATCTCTTTCTTCGTTCGTTGTGCAAGATCCTTCACAAGTTTCTCCGAACAACAAAGAATTCTTTTGAAGGCTCTTTCTAATTAAATTGACCTTCTCAGTTTATATTTTCGGGTTGGTCTTCGAGCAGTCTAGTAGCTATTGTCTACTAAAGGGTTCTACCTCAACGAGGTTTTGGTCAGTGAAGACTTGTGTAGATCAATTATAGTGGCTATCCTAGTTTGGAGGTGTAAGCTAATGAAGTTTTTCCAAATTGATCTAAGGGAACGTTATATCTAGAAGAAAGAGAAGCACACATCAACTATTAATGTTCTAAACTTAGATGCTAGGTTTTTATAATAAGTTTTATAAACCTATAAGCATCTATAAAACCTTTTAACTTAGATTATATCAATCATGGCATGCTTAGGAGATCCTTTAGGTTAATTTTATGTTATTGAAATTCAGCCTTGCAACGATTACATGTTCAATTGTTGTTTTGATTAACCAGCAGTTGTATCAGAGCTTGCCTTATGCTATGCGTGATTGATTATAATATGTTAAAATGATATTTTTTATGAATTGTTTAAAGTATGCTATGCCTGACTTAAGTTTCAATTCTTATTATAGAAAATGATGTGATAACTGGATTAAAGTTTTGCTCAAACTTAGTCTAGGTGATTATGATATGAATTAGCAATGTTTTACCACACATGTAAATGCTTTGATTGAGGGTCATCCTGTACTTCACTCTATTAAAGAACGAAATCTTTAAATCATAATTGTCCATGGTACAACGAATCGAAGTGTTTATGGTTATTTTGGAAAAGACTAGACTTGGCTTCTCATTCACTTCGGGACCTCTCCTACCTGGAAATCTCCATCGGTATTAGATTCATAAGAATCCAAGGGACTTTTATGACTTAGTCAATTTCTAGTATTGGAATTGGATTTCGCATATGGTTTTACAAACATTATTTAAGTTGTTAAATTAAAACTTATAAACATAGGTGCAATGACTTAAACATGGAACTTGTTTATTTTGCATACTATATGAAGTCTTGGCATAATGGAATGGGTCACATATTCTATGGTATGCACTCGGCTTTGCGTCTCACATGCATTGAGCATCACAAGCAGATTTCAATCTGACCTAGGTGAGAAGCATTAGATGGTCGTTAAAACTATCATTAAGTACTTACGTAGGACTAAGGATATGTTTTTAGTATATGAAGAAGGTGATCTCACTTTAAAGGGATACACCAATGCGAGTTTTCAATCTGATAGAGATGATTATAAGTCCCAGTCAGGGTATGTGTTTATGTTAAACAGAGGAGCAGTTATTTGGAGTCGTTTCAACCATAAAATCTAAGTATTCAGCTTCTTCAAAAGCAGCTAAGCAAGCCATCTAGCTTAAGGGATTTATTGGTGATCTTAGTGTAGTGTCCAACATTGTAAATCTGATAGCGGTCTATTACGATAACAATGGGGCTATTACTCAAGCAAATGAACCACGGTCTTATCACAAAAATGAACACATACTTAGATTGTACTATCTCATTTAGGAGATGGTAGCCAGGAAAGATAAAGATTTAGAATACAACCCAATGGATCAGAATCTAGAGGATGGGCCAACTAAGCCATTGACTCAAGTTAAACATGACCAGAATGTTAACGAGTATGTCATGAAGCACATGGGTAATTGGCTCTAGTGCAAGTGGGAGATTGTTAGACATGATGTATGCCCTAGAGGCAATTAGGGTGATATATCTTTATTTGCTATAATGTATAAACGGTTTTGGACTATTATTAATAATAATTAAAACATCTTTATTGCTTATCATGCTTTTAATTAATTCATGTATCTCGCTGGTATCATATATGTATAGTATCAAATATATATATATATATATGCGCATTGATGAGATAAAGTCTGTGACTACTTCATACATAAAAGTGCGAGGACATAGTGGGAGTTATGTGGTGTGAGAACAGCACATACGTGTTACTATAAATAGTCTAAATATCCCTAGTCATAGTTTCATTGAGACTAGACATCAATGCAACCGACAAACTAGCATGTGTAGGATTACTCCTTGGATTAGATCCAAGCAGCCGATCTCACGAGCTGAAGGTGATACCTTGAGTTAATACATGAATGTATTAAGGTAATACATTAGAGACTACTATAAGATAGAAACTCATAAATAACTATACCCATATGTTAGTGTCATGTCTTATTGTAGTAGTAGTACAAGTATCCGCAGACCCGAGATACCGATTACCTTATGTAGGAGTTGCTATACTTTGAGTCATACTTATTCATACCCTAGCAATTAAGATGACACGAGTGATAACGGGTATAGTGATGATCACATGTTGGTAAGACGAGTAGTCAAGATGGGATCCATCGCTCTTGATATAGTGATATAGTGGGAGATGTACCTTAGGGCCCCTTGTTGAAATGACACACTCATAAACCTCTGATCAAAGTATAAGATTGATAGAACTGGTTTCTAGTCAATCTTGATACATAATAGCCAAGTGGTGTTCTTCTTGAACAATTCTAATTCCAAAATAGCTATGGCTATTACATGACCTTACACTTAATCTAAGCTCAATAAACTAGATGATACTTAACCTAATTGAAGGAGTGTATTGTATTGGTTACTAATGGAAAACCGGATCAAGTCACAAGCACTTGATGTTCCAAGTATCGGGGGATCATACACCTTTGCTAGAAAGGTCATTTGATCGTTTAGAGCTATTGGGTTCCATATCGGTCTGGAACACTGAGCTGAAAGGTTCCCGAATGGGAAGCCAAGTTTAGGTTAACCTCTAGTGACTAAATACTTTGGGATCCTATGAGGTTACACACTTTGGGTCTTTATCGGACTAAGTAAAGAACCTATAGATTGGGTCTGTGGCGAGAATATCTGGTTGTCGAATTCATTAGAAGAATTATTAATTGGTTGGAACAAATTCATAATTAAAGGAAATAAAGAGAAAATAGGGAAAAATAGCATAGAGCGGAGCAAGGGAATTTTTCCTGTTATGAGTAGGCCTCAAACAAACACGAGACGTTCAAAGTGGGGCCTGCGTGGCTGCGCTGCCAGCTGAAAAGCTCATGGGCAGGCTTACCAAGTAAGCCCGCTAGTGCTGTGCACGAGCAAGCTTGCAAGCCCATGCTTACGACACAAGGCAAGCTATCTTGTGATAAGATCCGTGAGTTAGCCTACGGGTCTAAGTGACCCATGCGGCTAACCTGCTAAGTGGGATGGGAATATTCCCATCCCACTTTGTGTTTAAAGGGGAGTCAAACACTCCCCATTTTTCCTTATATATAGACCTCCAGCTCCTCTTTATTCCATACTTCAGCTCAGCTTTTCTCTCTAAATTCGACATCTTTTTATTCATTCGTTGTGCGAGATCCTTCTGAAGTTTCTCCAAACAACAAAGAATTCTTTTGAAGTCTCTTTCTAATTAATGTGAGCCTTCTCAGTTTATATTTTCAGGTTGTTCTTCGAGCGGACTAGTAGCTGTTGTCCACTAACAGGTTCTATCTCAATGAGGTTTTGGACGGAGAAGATCCGTGTGGATCAATCATAAACACTATCCAAGTTTGGGGACTCGTGCTAACGAAATTCTACCAAATTGCCCTAAGGGAACGCTGTATCCAAAAGAAAGAAAAGCACACATCAACTGGTACTATTCTAAACTTAGATGCTAGGTTTTTTTTATAAGTTTTATAAACCTATAAGCATCTATGGAACCTATTAACTTAGATTATATCAATCATGGCATGCTTAGGAGATCCTTTAGGTTAATTTTATATTTTTGAAATTTCTCCTTGCAACGATTGCATGTTCAATTACTATTTTGATTAAGTATAAGAAAGGTACGATTTTCAATGTTGGGATGGCATGGCAGCAACAGACTTAACTAGTTTATCTCCCGTGTGGTTAAATGTCATCTTGAATTGTGTTCAGAACATAGGATTTTGGGACTTTTTTCGAAGTAACTACCTAATTAGTATTGGAAATGGAATTCCAGCTTCATTTTGGAACGATAACTGGACTTCAAACCAACCACTTTGATCTCTTTATCCTAATTTATATGTCACATGCAATATGATGAATTGTTCATTTGAAGTTGGCTATAGATGTATCTTTGGTGCATGTGCCTTCTCAAGGCCATTTTGAACTAGAAACCTTCGGCTTTCATCACAAGAATAGTGTACACAACTAAAGAATTGGATCTCCATTTCATGTCCAAGCATTCTCTCAGCATTGGGATATTGTTCTTCATCACATCTAATGACAAATTTCTCTGGGTAATATGCCGCCAAAACACCTACTCTCTTGCCTACTTTTGTATCGATTTCTGCCATGCTTGGCCATGACCAAATAAAGACTTTGATGGCATCTGGAAGCTTTGTCTTCTTCCAAAGATTCGTTTCTTTGGATGGCTAGTTTTCATGGACGCATACCGACTTATTCATTCCTTTTTTCGAGAGGTTGCAACACAATTTCGAATGACCGCTGCCCCATTTGTGTTCTACCGGAAACTCTAGATCACATTATATTACATTGCGAACATAGCATGAGAACTTGGATATCGGCGTTGAATTGGTTAGGGTCGGTGTTCCCATTCCTAGATACAATTGTCAGCTTCTTAGAGATATGGCGCACATTATTTAAGGATGGAATTATGGGCGAGTTTGGCGCATCATTATGGTTTATAATCACATGGCTAATTTGTAAGAGTCGTAACACTCGAATCTTTGACGGAGTTACATCGACAGAAGACATCTTCAATGTAAGCTTGCACTCATGTTGGTTTATTTTTAAATGTAATAAACATGCCATTAGTGTTTCGGTTTCGAACGTGCTTGTTAATTTGAGACTATTAGCTTGTAATGATTCTCTGTAATTCTCAACTTGAGAACTACTTATTTGAATGAAAAGAGGGGTGGATTTTTTGTAGGCAAGCGGACACATCAACCTAGTTGGAATGTTCACACCGAAATTTTCATCCACCCCAAACTTTTTTCAGTTGGAGGGACACATCATTCCTATAAGGGTTTTTCAAAAAAAGGCATATGTAATTTACATTTTAAATAATAAAATTATAATTAAAAATAGCACCTTAAATTGATTAATTAGATTGAATTTCGTAACATGAGATCTCGACAAAGAGGATAAAACTTTATGTTGATAACATGGTTTTCAGATTCGGACCAGTCATCAAACTGGTGAAGGGAGAATGTCATGAAGGTAAGATTCAACTGGATTAATTCGATGGTTGAACCAGATTTTTAAGAACATATTAAAGTACAAATATTTTTAATAATTTGATGTTAAACATGTAATTTTAGTTATACTACACCAATCATTAATAATATGAATGTCAATACTTTATAATTCAAAATCCATATTTAAATACAAATAAATAATATAATAAATAACAAAAATAACATAGTGAAAAGAAGAGATTGCTAATTTTTAAAGAAACCAAATTTACAAATCAAACATATTTTATAAACAAGATTAAAATTGCAACCAATTATAGTTTGAGTGGTATATTCACAAAGTAGGTGGGATGACCTGAGTTCGAATCCTAGCACCTATAATTGCTTCAAGAAGATAAAAAATGCAAATTTTATTTATGATATATAAAAAGTAAACATTTAAACATAATATATTAAATAAATCATATTCATTAAATATATATTTATATATAATTAAACGTTAAATATTATTAATTTTAGTTTATGCAATAAACAATTAAATAAGTTTATGTGATACATTAAATAAAACATATATATTTTTAAAAATAAAATTTATTTTCATTCAAAATAATTTATTAATATATCTTATAAAAATAATAAAATGAAAATATAATACATGTGGGAGTATTAGCTCAATTGGTAGAGCATATGAACTAGACGTGAGAGGTCTTATGTTCAATTTCTACCTCCAACACTAATTATATTCTTTTTAAATACTACATGGTTGAACCATTAATGAATTAAACAGACCCGTTTGCAGTTGAATCGGAAACGGCCTCAAACCGGACCGCATTAACCATCGATTCCAGCTGGTCGATCTAGGTTTCAAAACCATGATTGATAATGAAAATGAACAAGAGATTAAGGCCCTGTTTATTTGTAGGAAAATATTGTGCAAGGAAAAATTTTATCCAGGGGAAAATATTATGCAGGAAAATGAGATATTTTTCAGTGTTTGGTTACATTACTATAAAATATATTCTGATGTTTGATTACTTATCTAAAAAATATTTTCTAGTCACAAATTTAAATATACAATATCATATAAACACACACACACACACACATTGTAAAATATGTAAAATATACAATATGCGGTGGTGATGGTGGTGGTGGTGGTGGTGGTGGTGGTGGAATAGAGAAAACTGTGGTAGTAGTGGCAGCGACATGGTGGTGAATGTGGTAGGGGTGGAGGAAGTTGTGATAATCGAATAAACTAAGAGTGGATGTAGTAAATAGTGTGGTGGTGGTGATGGTGTTGGCGAGGTGTAGGAAGTGGTGGTGTTGTGATGGAGGAAGTATATGGTGGTGGTGGTGGTGGCGGTGGGTGGAGGAGGTGGTGATAATAG
>CATIWQ010017053.1:0-14082 GCA_949673415.1 Euphorbia schlechtendalii | reverse complement strand
TTGGTTACAATAAATGTTACTAAATATTAAAGATTTTAAGTAAACAATGCAATTATATTTAAAATTTAAACATATTTTAACTTTTTTTTTATATTTTTTCTATTAATTTAATAAAAAATTAATAACAAATAAAATATTCATAGGCTTGGGCCGGGCTTGGGAATGACCTTGTTAGCCCGGTCCGAGCCTAGCCCGAGCCTGAAGTTCTAAAGTACGGGCTTGGGCCGGGCTTGGGTTAACGTTTTTTGTAAAAAGCCCGCCAAGCCCGGCCCGAACCTGGCCCGACCCGCCCGACGAACAGGTCTACTTAAGATAGTATCAGTGGTCATGGGAGTGGATATTAGCTTCGAATGCTCCATGTCAAACTTCTTCAGGACTTCTTTGGCATACTTTGCTTGACTGATAAAAATTCCATGTTCATTCTACTTGATTTGAAGACCAAGAAAAAAGTTGAGATCTCCCATCATAGACATTTCAAACTCGCTTTTCATCTGCTTGTTGAATTCCTTGCATAGCTTCTCATCAGTTGCTCCAAATATGATATCATCAACATATATTTATACCAGCAACACATCTTCTTTTCTCTGCCTGATAAACAAAGTTATATATGCTTTTCCTCTTTCATAGCATTTTCTAGTCAAGAAATTGGTCAGCCTCTCATACCAAGCTCTTGGAGCCTGCTTCAATCCATATAGAGCTTTCTTCAATTTGAAGACATGCTCAACATTCTCCAGATCTTCAAAGCCAGGAAGCTGGCAAACATAGACTTCTTCTTGAATGAATCCATTCAGGAATACGCTTTTAACATCCATTTGAAACAATTTGAAGTTCATATGAGATGCGAAAGCACATAGGATTTGAATTGCTTCAAACCGGGCTACAAGAGTATAAGTCTCATCATAATCAATTCCTTCTTACTAATTATAACCTTGCGCAACAAGTCTAGCTTTGTTCCTGACAACAGATACATCTTCATCTAGCTTTTTCTTGAAAATCCATTTGATTCCGATAATTGATTTCCCTTTAGGCTTAAGAACTAGATCCCAAACATCATTGCGCTTGAAGTGATCGAACTCATCTTGCATTGTTATAATCCAATAATCATCTCCTTCTGCATCTTCAAACTTCTTAGGTTCAATCCATGAGATGAAAGGTAGATGACTCATCATCCTATTGAGATAACCTCACGTCATCACCGGATTATGAACATCATAAAAAATGTTGTCTAGCGGATGGTTACGATGCATCCTAATATCCATTAGTAGACTCAGATCAACTGCTGGAGGATCAACAATGGGTTGCTGAGGTGGAGGTTGATCTTCGCCATCATGGAAGTTGATAGAGAGATCATCATCTTCTTTGATTTCCTTAGCTTTAGGTTCTTGTGATGGGTTGGGCAGCATAGAGAGTGGCATACTGAGTGGATTTACTTGGTGGGTCATTCCTTCATCTTCATTAGATGGACGTCTATTTGCATTGTTAGTTTCATCAAAATCTACATGTATAGACTCCTCTAATTGGCCATTATGCTTGACATATATTCTATATACCCTACTATTAGTTGAGTGTCCCAAAAAAATACCTTCATCAGACTTAGGATCAAACTTACCTAACTGCTCTTTGGTGTTAAGAATAAAACACTTACAACCAAATGATCTGAGATTACCAATCTTAGGCTTACGCCCTCGCCAAAGCTCATAGGGTGTTTTGTCCGGAATTGGGTGAATTAAACCCAATTCAAGATATAAGAGGGTGTGTTAACAGCTTTTCCCCAAAATTACTTTGGTAGATGGTTATCACTCAGCATGGATCAAGCCATTTCAACTATGGTTGTATTCTTCCTTTCTACAACCCCATTTTGTTTAGGCGTACAAGGAGAAGAGAAGTTGTGGTCAATACCTTGCGCTGAACAGAATTCTTCGAAATGAAAATTCTTGAATTCATGTCCATGATTATTTTGGATTCTACTGATTTTAGTTCTTATTTCGTTCATTATCTGATTACTGAGCTTGGTAAAAGATTCATTTATTTTTCATCTTTACTACTCAGCAAAACTACCCAAGTGAATCTCGTGAAGTCATCTACAACCACCAAAGAGATTCTTTTAACACCCATGCCCATAAAGATCTAAGTGGAGGAGCTCCAATGGTCGCTTAGTTACTATGTGATTAATTGACCTAAATGATTTCTTAACCTGCTTACCTAGTTGGCAAGCTGAGTGTAGTTTATAATTTTCAAAGCTGATGCTAGGTAAACCCACAACTAATTACTTTTTGGCAGTTTGAACATAATGTTCTTATTTATATAACCCGACCTTCCATGCCAAAGCAACAAATTATCCTCCTTAGAAACAAGACACACATTAGTGGAGTTAGGGGATAAATCAATCATATAGACATTATTGATTCTAGGAGCAAAGAGAATAGTAGAATTAGTCTTACAATCAATAACTGAGCATTCTGTTGAGATGAATGTAACCTTCCTACCTTTGTCAAAAAGCTAGGATACACTGAGCAAGTTGAATTTGAGTCCTTTAACCAGAGAAACCTCTTCGATTAAAGGAGAGACATCATCAGTGTCACAACCCACAGTCTTGCCTTTTCGTTATCTCCGAAACTGACACTTCCATTTCTTTTATGCTCCAATGAGATGAACTGACTTTCATCTCCCATCATATGCCTTAAGCATCCACTATCCACATACCACATTTTAGAGTCATCAACAACCCTAAGGCTCACCTGTAAAATAGTTAACATTTTCTTAGGTACCATGCTTTCAAGCTGGGTCCTCTTTTGTTAGCAGTGCTTAGGTTATTCCAATTATACTCATCATAATAACCATCTTATACCTACAGAGAACTATAGCATGTCCAGCTTTCCGATAAAAACCGCACACCGTTTTTACTTTGGGCTGGCTCGCTTTCTTCCGATTAGAGGAATTCTTCCTCTTATAATTGTGAGTTTGGTTATTCGGAGTCTGATTGTTGGCTGGAGGAGGAACCCATTCCTTCTTTAAATCTGTGATTTCAGTAGTCAACTCATCAAATTACTTAGTGAGCTTGCTGATATGACAATCCTGACATTCAACTTTTTCTTGAAGAAAGTGGAGGAAGCCATAGTATCTTCCTGATCTTCACTTCTCCTTACTAGCTCTTTGATGTTTTTCATTGATTTATTAGTCAATTTCTTAACATTAAAGAGAGCCTGGGCGAAGTCTTCGATTGACAAAGGGATTTCAGAAATTACCTCAACTTGAGGAGCTTTCCCTTTGTTGCACTCAACTTCATAGTCTGCAACGAATTGACTTCTACCTGAGGTAAATGCTAAGCCCTCGCCCCTTTCATTCTTGATGGCCATATGACAGAGGTTGGAGAAATCAATTACTTCCTCATTAGATGAAGAGGATTCCTTCGAATCGCTCTAGGTGGCAGCAATTGCTTCATTCTTCTTAGCGAACCTCTTCTTGAATCTATCCTTCTTGGTCTTTGACAGCTTGATTGGATATGGTCTTTTTCTCCACAACCAAAGCATTTGATATCTTTTCTGTGCTCTTTCTTGAGTCTTTCCTCAGCTCATGCCGGTGTTGAGTTGACTTGATTTTAGCGAGAAACTTCTTCTTATTTAACTTCCCGTCCTTCTTCATGAAGCTCTTGAAACACCTAATCAGAAGGGCCATTTGCTCATCAGAATCGCAACTTATGGGTTCATCTGACGAATTAGCTTTCAGGATAATGGCTTTGCCCTCTCTTTCCCTACCTCAACTCCTTTTGGAGTTATCAAAATATTTCCTCAGAGACATCTCATGAGTCAGCAAGGTGCTTATTAGCTCATCATAGTTGTAGGTCTTAAGATCATGAGCCTCCTCAATTGGGCTCTTCTTGTGTGAAGAATCTTCTTCACCAGCTATTCCTCGGTGAACTCCTTCCCTAATCTCTTCAATTCACTAACGATGCTAATGAAACCGGTATTCATGCTTTGAATACCCTCGTTGGTTCCCATTAAAAACATTGCATACTCCCTTAGCATGGGATTGATCTTTGACTCTTTGACCTTGTATGTCCCCTCATACATAATCTCTAGCTTCCTCAAGATTTTCTATATTATCTCGCAACTCGAGACCATGTTGAATTTAGTAAGATCTAGCACACAATGTAAGTAATTAATCGTTGTGGCATTCTCTTTGAGAAGCCTGAGATCGGTGTCATCGTTGTCCTCAGGATCTAGTAGAACACGAACCCCATCCCTCACAATAGTGAGAACTCTAGGGCCAAGCTCGATTGCGTTTGAGATTGGATAAAATTTTTCATGTGGTTTTTCCAAAACGTGTAGTGATTACCATCAAATAGAGGTGAACTTGTTACAGACATTCCCTCCTTCAGGAGCACTGTTTATCCCGAGCCGAAACTGAAGTAGTTGTAAGCCATTTATAGATCTTTAAATCATAGAGGATTAGTCTAAAAGTTGAGCACTTGCTCTGATACCATTTGAAAGTCCTTAGATAGCTTATAAACAACCGCAGAGGGGGGGTGAATGTGTTTCTTGGTTACTTTTTGGATTTATAAAAATATTTAAACCAAGTTAAGTTTTTAGATGATGCTAAGTTATGCTGTGCTGAGCGGGTCTAAAAACTTATAAACTACTCAGTTTTGCTGCAGTTTATCTTCAATCACTTGCTACGTACTCTACTCAACACGAATTGGTTTTTCAAGAAAAAACACTTTAATACAGAAATAATGATGGATGAGATGAACGCAATAAAAGCTTAATGCGCAAGTAAGAACTTCAACACCTGATTTACCCATGTTCGGCCCCAAGCCTACCTCCAGTCTCCGGATACCTTCTCCAAGCTTAAATCCACTAGTGATCTTTCCTTACTTAGGCGGAGCAGCCTTTACAGTGGGTAGACGTAACTACCCAAAGTACCTTTTTTTCTAACTACCACTCAACTCAATTTGGGTACCCTTCCCAAACTGACACTCAAGATTTGAATAAAAGACAATGAACTAAATTCGACTTATAAATCATTGAATCCTTACAATGTTAAATCTAAGAGTGATTCTCTCTATTACAAACAGATTGACAATGATTGTTTGCTGATGTCTTGAAATGGAATTTCTTAAAGCTGGGAGAATTTACACAGAGTTTCAGCTCTTAAAGAAATTCAAGGTGATTCACTAAGTTTGAACATCTGCTTCAGTCTTCTATTTATACATGAAGCTTTGCAAAGTAGCCATTGCAAAATTTTCATCCTAACAAATCTTCAATTTCTCTTCTCTTCATATCTTTCTAATCTTCTAGTTGGAGACAGATTCTATGACGTTCAGAGATAAAATTTGAACATTGAGGTACGATAAAGTGCGTTGATAAATTCTAGTTTATCTTCAAGCAAATCATTCTGTTAGTTAAGTGCGCAAAATGCAATGTGGAGCTTTGATATTGGTAGACATTGCTGATGTTTGCAGAGGCACACGAAGACATTGAGAAATAGCGCATGGTAGAGAATTCCTTTTATCTTGGACTTTAATGTGGAATCTCTAACATTCCGTACTGAAACCTTTTATCTTGTGAGGACCACTGGAAATCTTCTTTAATTTCAACGCTTTTTAACCTAAAAAAGCATTTAAAGAGTATTATATTTCTCACAGAAATCGTTAGCATCACAAGCGTCACTTATTTCTCTAAGTGTCAAACAATATAGATTTTAATTAATAAAAGCTAACTTAGCACAACTGATTTGATATCGTTTTACACTATGTAGTACTCACCACAGCTCTTCTTTTCGTACTCTAAGATGTAACTTAATTAATTACTCAGCAAACTGAATTGTTTTTCCTAAAACAAATCCAAGTCAGCTTCATTAATTAAGAGTATACTTAGTACTCAATTAATTTCACTAGCCTGGACAGTTTGCTATTTCTAAAAAGTTTAAATACTGTGAAATACCATTATATTGGGTTCTACAAATAGTTCTATTGGGATTAGAAGGAAGACTCAAAGATATTTCGGTCAGGTTAGGGATGAAGGTGTGAGGCGGTTGGATCACCGAAGTGGAGAGCACGGTGAGAATTGGAGCCGTTCGTTCCCCTCACATCAAAGAAGAAGGAGGTCTTGTTTTAGATCTAAAAGAATAAGAATGACCTTGAATACCCATCAAAGGTAAGGGGGAATGGCAGGCTAGGCACTTACTTCGAATTCCACAAGCAAGTCGGCCATAACACTAAGGATTGCCGAGAGCTGGCTAGGAAATTGAATAAAAGAGCCATAGAGGAAAGGTTAAACATATTCACCCGAGGGGGGAGAAGAGATGATGAACAAAGGGAGTCCGTGTAAGATGGAGCAGCGAGATAGGATCCTCCAAGGGCCCCTAAACCTCAATAAAGGGGGATCGCTCCTCAAGACCACCATGTGTTACTCATGTCTTCATTAGGGGACCTGTCATGAAGAAAAGGAAAAGGGAGCCCACATTCCACTATGAAAACACGGATCGGAGTGTTGACACTTGCTATAATTTTTCCCATTTAAAGAGGCTGCTCCCTCATAATGATACCCTAGTTATCTAGATGGTAATTGATGAATACTTAGTTCGGCGAGTCTTGGTCGACACTGGAAGCTTAGTCAACGTGATCATGAAGAAGGCATTTGAGAGCCTTGATGGGAACCCTAACCACCTCATACAACATTAGGTTCCCCTATTAGGCTTGAGCGGCCATGTGATCCCTATCTGTAGATCAGCTAACCTGTCTATCACCATAGGCGATGTAGGAGGCCCGACTTAAAAGGCGTGGGAGGATTCCTTATTACTGATTACCCGCTGGCCTACAATGTTATATTGGGAAGACCATTGATCATCAAGTCTGGTGGAGTAATCAACTTGCTATATTTATGAGTGTAGATTACCACACATCAAGGACTAACTATAACTAGAGGAAACCCTAAGTTAGCTCATGAGACCTACCTTACCTCACTATGTGCCGAGCTATTGGCAGTTCCAAAGAAAGAGGAGGAAGAGATCGAAGAGTAGGGCTAAGCCAAGCTTGTCTGTGTAATGATGAAAGTATCCCTGGAGGAAGGGGAGGAAGTAAATGTTTCACAGTCCTTACCCAAGGGAGTGTGAAAGCTATTAGTCCAAGTGTTAAGAGTCAACAGAGGCTCATTTACCTAAAAGCCTAAGGACATTGTTAACATTGACCCAATGGTGATCGAGCACTAACTAAATGTCAAGCTTGGGGTTAAGGCCATCAAGTAAAAGCGACGCAACAACGAGCCAGAGAGGCAAAAGGTAATTGAGCAAGAGGTAGCTTGGTTATTGAAAGTGCGGCATATTTGAGAAGTGCAATATCCCGAGTGGATGGACAACGTGCCACTAGTAAAGAAATCCAATGGCTTCTACCGAATGTACGTAGACTTCACCGACCTTAACAAGTGTGAGCACAGGATTTCACTCCCACTCGTGAGTTCGATGATGAAGCTATAATTTCTTTTTTTTTCTTGCGAGTTATTCACTTTTTACAAGATCCTAAATTCGTTTGGAAAAAGCTCATCTAGGTTCTTTAAGCCCTAAACATCATTTCAAGTAAACTAGGCCCAAAAAGCCCAACTTAAAGACCATGTCGTTAACAAAATGGCCATGTCATTAACAACATGGCTGATGTTGTTGATGATATGGCTGATGTTGTTAACAATATCATTAATGTCGTTAATGACATCATTAATGTCGTTAACAACATCATTAATGTTGTTAACAACATCGATATTGCAGCATAACCAAATTTGCACTTTTTACAATTTTCAACCAAAATGGTGACTTTTACCCACATGCTCAAACATTTTCACTGAAATACCACTCCCCACCTTACCTTAGACACTTTCCATCAAATCTTTGTGAAGGATTTGAGAAAAGCAAAAAGTGAAAGCATAAAGTATGGGTTAAAAGCAACCCTAGGTTGCCTTTGGATTGAAGGGAGTCCCAATAGAAAAAGGGATCTGAGTTTCAATAACAGGGGAGCTAAATTTTCACGCAACACATCAGCAAGAAAAGTGAGTTCAAGTGAGAGAGAAAAGTTGGAAGTTTTTTAGTGTTCTTGGTATTCTTGAGCTTAGTTGAGACTTTAAACAGATAAATACTTAAAGTTACAGGTTAGTGAGTGTAAGTTCATGAAAAGGGCATGAACTTGAGGCGTTTGAGATTATTTTGTCCATTGTTTAGGCAAGTTTGAGTTTTAGTTCACTTTTAAGAAAACTTAAGAATATAGGAGAAATTAAGTAATTTTGAGGTTTAGTCACACTCTAAAAGTTTTCATCAAGTTCTAATCCAATAGAACTTGGTGTAAGTGTTCTTGAAGAGTAATCTCACATTTCAAGTACTTCTTCAATTTTCACAAATCTTTATCTTTTGAAACTATTTTTGGAAAGTTTAGTTTTAAAGCTTGGGGGAAGGGATTTCTATACCTCTTTCATCTATTTTAGTATTAACACATATTCTGGAATATTTCCTTTCACTTGTAGTTAATTTCTACTCTATATCCAAGTACTTTTTAACAAACCAAACCAACCACCAAATCAAATAAACAAGGAGAGATTCCCAAAGGATTTTGTGGATCTTGAAGATGTGGATTCACGACTACGGGGTGAGCCTTTGAGTTCCTAGAGTTGTGTTTCACATATATATGCATGTCTGTTGTGTTATTTATGTTTATTGTAAATTTTAAAGTTTTCTGTTGTTGCTGATAGTGCTTGCTGCTAACAACATGGTGATGTTGTTAACGATATCACCAATGTATTACATCACAAATATAATCCTTAGAAATGTTTAAATATCGATATATGTTCAAGAGGGTCAATGGTGACTATTTAGACATAAAATCTGAGTTTTCAGTAATATAGAACATACACTTGAGCATTTTTGGGGATTTGAACTCAAGTTCCCGGATAACCGACCAGACAAATATTCACATGTGGCATTTTCACTAAGTAAAATGGATAACATATTTGTATATAAAACGAACCATTTTTTAAAATAAGAGATTTAAACTTTTCGTTTTTTTAACCTCGACTGCTCAGGTCTCTCAAATATCAAATCGAACATACTTGCAAAAACCTGTGTTATGCAATATCATTTGTGTTATCTTTGTGTTTGCAGGGAGATTAGGTTAAATGATTTTTAACATTTAATTTCCTTTGGGTATCGTATTTAATTTAAAATCAATTGTACCACTTTGTTAGATATTCGATGTATTTTAGGTGATTGTATCCCTTAGTTCTCTATGTATTTAGGTGATTTGTAACCCCCATCCCAATATGTAATTACTTCCCCGTAGACTAGGAGTATTTACTTTCCACAATTTACTTACTTACTACGTTCCGTATGCGCATAAAAATAATCATATAAGTCAAAAAATTTCTAGATAAGTTTGAATATTATAAACGTGGTTTCTAACAGTATAATTTAACTCAAATGACTACGAATTAGGTAACTCATCCAAACTCAAATCTCTGTACTATGGTATGGACTAGGAAAACGAGTTTAAGCTGTACCAAATTTTCCCAAAAGAGCTGATCCGGGTGGCGACTTTGTAACATAGGCTAGAGATTTAGGTCTCGAATCTTTTTAATCACAT
Source organism: Euphorbia schlechtendalii (assembly GCA_949673415.1). NCBI lineage: Eukaryota > Viridiplantae > Streptophyta > Magnoliopsida > Malpighiales > Euphorbiaceae > Euphorbia > Euphorbia schlechtendalii. Next base: position 4,466 of record CATIWQ010017053.1, on the reverse strand, counting down.
CACTTTTTAACTCATAAAAAACCCCACGCCCCATCTCACGGGGCCGGTGCCTCTCGATGACCCACGAGTTGAACATCGTCCGCTCACATAGGGCGTGCCCCAGAGATAGTTTCCCCATGCCTAGCATTGATGGGCTCATCTATTATACCACGAGGAATGTGATGCTTTCAACGCTTGATGTCTCATCAGGTTACAACCAAATACTGATGGCTAAATCCGATCAGGAGAAGAATTCATTCATCACACATGAAGGCACCTATTGCTACAACGTAATGTCGTTTGGCCTAAAGAATTCAAGGGCCACTTATCAAAGAATGATAAATAAGATCTTCATGGGTATGATCAACCGGTAAGTAGATATCTATGTTGATGACGTGATCATTAAGAGCCGAACCATTAAGGAGCACCCTCGTGATTTGGTGAAGGTGTTGGCCATCCTCAACAAGTACCAGTTGAAACTAAATCCTGAAAAATGCACGTTCCGGGCATGTCAGCGTGAAAATTTCTTGGGCTCCTCATCTCGAAGAGGGGCATAGAAGCTAAACTTGACAAGATTAAGGTATTCCGAGAACTCAAGGACCCGCCTTGGCCAAAGACGTCCATAAGTTGAATAGTAAGATCATGCATTGGGTAGCTTTATCTCATGTCGGGTAAGTCGATGCCTCCCCTTCTACAAGGCTTTGAAAATAAAAAGTTTATGTGGGGGAAGATTGCAGCGAGGCCTTGTAGCACCTGAAGGTATTCTTAGCCTTAGCTCCTTTGTTGAGCAGGCCCATCTAAAGAGAGCCCATGTACCTATTTTCTTGGTGATTTTACTTTCATTTAAAAGATTTCACGTAGTATGTAGTTGTTTTTTGTGCAATACAGGTTTTAGGTGAAACAGAGAGGCACATTACTTGGAATTGGAATTTAATGCTAAAAGTGTGGAAAATTATGCAAATAGATTCAAATTGGAGGCAAATATTGGTGATTTGAATAAAGCTCGAATGGATAAGTCTAGAAAAAGAATCTTGAAGATTTAGTTGTTTGAGCTCGTGACTATAGCTCACGCTCATGACATTGCATAATGAGAAATAAAAAGTTTTGGAGAATAAATTCATGATCATGACATCCTATCATGATCATGACACGCCAAAGTACATGTGGATAAATTTCTTCTCAACTAAATTTTCAATCGCCGAAATCGTCATAACTACCAACTGAAAAGGCACCTTTTCACCAACTATTAAGGAGTGAATCAACACAACTTTTCAACCCTATATAAGGTGAAATTTCAGATAAAGTTAAATACAACATCAGAGAGAGATGAATTCTCAGAAATGTAAGTGAAGACATCTTTTGTTCTTTTATAAAATATAAGTAAACTCAAGAAAAATTATTTTCTTCCTAGATTTCTTCTTATTATGAGAGTTTATTGTTGTAGTGTACTTGTAAAACATTAATCAATAAAATCATTGTTCTTCATACTGTCTTCTTTATTTATAAGAATTTAGTGCTTTACAAAGGAGATAATTCGTGGAAATAGTAGATCGAAAGTGAGTAAAGACTGTTATGGTTGGAAGTTTGAAAAACTTCAATAGAATATGATTTGAATGTTGGAATTCTTGAATATTTTATTCTCTTATTCCCCTTTTATTTCATTTTAGTGTTTATACTTTATTTTTATTTGATTGATTTCTTTTGCATATTGTGTGTTTAGTTAAGTTATAAGTCAATAAATTTATCACTATGTTCTACCATGTTCGGGGGTAAGTTTATTTTTTGTCATTTATGCTTAGTTTGTATATATGAGTATATAGCAAGATTGTTTGACAAGAAAGATACATACATACATACATACATACATACATACATACATACATACATACATACATACATACATACATACATATATATATATATATATATATATATATATATATATATATATATATATATATATATATATATATATATATATATATATATATTTGATGTAACATTATTTGGTGTATAATTATAAAGTCTTTATAATTTAGTAAATTTAGTTATAGGATCTATATATGCAATGATTTTAATGTTACTGGCATATGTCATGAGTAAATTCTATCAGAACCCAACTCAAATCTGAAATTTTTTTATTAATTTAATTTTTAAACGGGCATTTTTATGTGAAAAGCGGATGGCCAAACCAACCTATTCGCTGCTAGCCACCTTCTAAGTTGTAATATTTATTTATTTTATATGAATTGAGATACTAATGTCAGCACTTTAAAATTGTGGTATAAATTTTTGTCTACTGCATCAACACTCCTCTAAAGTTGGTTTAGAAAATCGGATGCCATCGTTAAGTTACAAAAGATCCATATACCCTTCTTAAGTTGGCAATTTCGAATCAGTTAACCCCCTTAACGCTATGCGTCATAATCTGGTTGGTTTAACTTTTCAAAGATGCATTTTCTGCTCTCCAACTAGAAGTTGACATGTAGTATTGAAGGGACAAACTGATGCATTTCATCAAGCTAATGGAGGTAACTAATCATTTTAAAAGTTAAAACTGACATCTGATTTCTGAGCCTTTGGCCTAAATCTTTTTATAATAATTGTGATAGTATAATGTAATAACATTAGGTGTGTTTGTGCATTCGGTATAAAATTAAAGAAGACGCATTTTCTTAACAAATAATAATAATAATAATAATAATAATAATAGTAGTAGTAGTAGTAATAATAATAATAATAATAATAATAATAATAATAATAATAATAATAATAATAATAATAATAATAATAAGATGGTCCCTTAATTGTGTTTATCCTTGTCTGGTTGATGTCTGTGTATCAATTAATTTCCTTTCACACTTCTTCTTTTTCTTTGTGGGCATCACCACTCAAGCTTTATCACTTCCATGTTTTCCAACTTTGTTAATTTTATTATTATTACACCTTAAAACACTACAGATAATAACAGATTTGGCAATAAAATATTAGAAATGTTGTTGTAGGTTTAAGTTGTAACAAAATGAATTGTCGCATATCACTACTATAAAGTTATATTATGTTCATATCTTGATTGATAAAATTTTCGTTATTATATATATACACATACAACTTCTAAATATGGGCTAACAGTAAAATTTGTAATGTTATCTTTTGGATACGTGGAGAAACATTGAAAAATAACAAAAATAAATAATGATATATAAGTGGTGTAGATTGGATATCTTAACACAATTCAATTGGTTTATGTTAATGAACTCAACACTAAAACTCAACTTCACTTGTATGCCCATTAAAACTATCTAGACTAAGACTTTCCATGCAAACAAATTCTTAAAATGGAATATATCATTTTCTCTATTAAAAGAATAATAAATGTATATTTTCTTTGTTGATTCCTACTTAGAGGAGAGAATAAATTTAGATCCATCAAGTATCAAAGTTTAAATTCTAGTTTTATTTATAGTCAGGGGCGTCTCGGAAATCTCGGGGGCCCTGAGCAAAAATGAAATATTGAGCCCTTGTAAAACACAAAAATTATTTAACTCTAATATATATTGTATTATTAAAATTTGAAATTTATATTTATATGATTACTATTTTAGCAAATTTCAATCAAATATTCACCATAAAATTTATTTAAAATCTATTTCTTGTGTTTATTATGTTTCTGAAAGTTCAAAGAATACAGTAAATTAAAAATTTGATATATGTATAAAAATTATTCTAAAATCATGTGTTAATAGTTTTTGCTAAGTTAATAATGACATATGAAATTATGTAGTTTGTGACTTTGTAATCGATGAACAAAATGTATGTGATATTTCTTTAATGAATGAGACAATAAAAACATTAATGAATCAACATACCGTAATTTAAATTTTTTAAAAACTAAGATATTTATTTTGATAAATAAAGAGTTAAAGAAAATTATTGGTAAACATATATATAATTTATTATAAATTATATATATTGTACAATTTTAAGTAAATTAAAAAATTTTATTATTATTTTAAAATATTGGAAGGAAAATATATGCAAGAGTGCAGATAAAATAGATAAAATGGAAAAAATATATATTGCATGCGGAATGAAACAAAATGTAGGGATTCTAAAGGTTAAAAAAATAATATATGAAAATTCAGACCGTGAGACTTGATCCCTGGCCATTAAGAAAAAAGAGTAGATGTTCTAACCACTAGGACAAGTTAGATTTTTAGTTAGATAGCCATTGTTTTATTATATATAAAATAAACTTTATTATTATATTACCCCGAGTAATTTTGAGATCCCATTTCACTCAAAAACCCTAAGCAGTCGCTCATGGTGCTCATAGAGCGAGCCCCGCATATGACTAATGAATTTCTCTAGATGACATAAAACAAATGAAAAGTCGTCACATCAGTTTTAAATAATTAGTTGTTACACTTTTACCGATTGAGGAGTGTTTGGAATTCATGATATTTAGAAGCAACTATAGATGTTCA